>CAKAOH010019374.1:0-260747 GCA_916701665.1 Sebastiscus tertius
GCATAGTATAGTATGTCGAATAAATAAAAAAAGAAGTCCTAGTGTCGTATGTCAGATAAAAAAAAGTCATATTATATATAGTATGTCAAAAAAATAGAAATATGTCATAATAGTTTTTTGAAAAAAATATAGTATGTCGCAAAAATAAAAAAAAATTATAATATGGCATGTTATGTTGAAAACATTTTTCTTAAAAAGTCATAGTATAGTATGTCGAAGGAAAACCATAGTATAGTTTGTCGAATAAAAGTAATAGTATAGTATGTCTTAAAAAAATCATAGTATAGTATGTCAAAAGAATTAGAATTAGTCATCATATAGTTTGTCGAAAAACAATGTAAAAGTCATTGTATACTATGTTGAAAAATATTTTAAAAAAGTCATAGTATAGTATGTTGAAAAACATTTTTTTAAAAATTCATAGTATAGTGTGTCAAAAAAAGCAATAGTCTAGTTTTTCCAAAACAAGCCATAGCAGAGTATGTTGAATAAAAACCATAGTATAGTTTGTTGAATAAAGGTCATTGTACAGTATGTCGTAAAAAAAAAAGAAGTTATAGTATAGTTTAGTTTGTCAAAAAAAAATTAAAAAGTCATGGTATAGTTTGTCAAAATGTTTTTAAAAAGTCATAGTATAGTGTTTCGAAAAAAAACAATAGTATAGTATGTCAAAATAAAATTATAGTATAGCATGTTGAAAAAATAAAAAAAAGTCATAGTATGTTTTGTCGAAAAATTATAAAAACAGTCATAGTACAGTATGTTGAAAAAAAGTCATAGTTTATGATGTCGAAAAAATAAAAAAATGTCAGAGTATAGTATGTAAAAAAAAGTCTGAATGCACGGTAACACAATACGAAACACAACATAATATAACTTAAATGAACATAAACAATAGCACATGCACAACGTAAACACAGAACGTTTCTCCGCCTTTTTATTTTGAAAGAGCAACGGCCAATGAGGAAACTCCAACAGTCGGCTGACCAATCCTGTAACTTCATCACTCACTCACTCACTCAGTGACAGGCTTTTGCGTTTATAGGGCTGGCCCTCTGCCCTAGGCCGTCTTGAGCCCTTCCCAGTTAAGTTTAGACTCGGCCAGGGTGTATTTCCCAAAGATTAATCTGGCCAGGTCCTGAATAGCGACTTTCTTCTGCTGCTGATTCTTTGGTAGCGGTGTTTAGAGACCTAGTCTGCAGAGTTGCCCAGGAACATCTGTAAAAACACAAACAGGCGGATTAGAACAAGGTCACCATCAACATCAAATTGATTTGGATGCTTTGTTAAGTATATTTCAAACTCACTGGTGATATAATTGTAATGCAAGTGTATTTCTAATGCCAAAAATCATAGATGTAATTTTGCAATTTGGCATACCATTTACATTTCAAGTATAATAGTGGTATAAAAGGCATACTCAAGCACTACTAGAGTACACTTCTGTATATATATGTGGGGCAGGCATCGTCTTTGCTTCAAGGGTGTGAAAACACCATGCCATTGATATGCAGTCTTTACTTTGTTATAGAACAATAATGGAGTACAGTTACAGTGTTGGTCCTTGAGTTAGGGATGTCAGTTTTGGTTAATTTTGCTTTCAATAGCCTGACCCCCATTAAAGGTACTGTTTGTAACTTTTTACACTTACACTCTTATAAATCATTGCAGGTCGGTGTCCCACGCGCGCTTGCGTGTGGCTACGCTGTTCTAACACAAACTACAGGGAAACACCAAAACCGCAAAGTTATACCTAGTGAAGCCCGTCTTGCAAAACAGCTGCCGATTGATCTGTGCAACTCCGTTGACATCCCTACCTTGAGGTATACCAAGTCATTACTGCTGGTATCATGCTGGGAGTCACTGTGGTTGGAACTACAGACTGATTTAACCTTGATAATCTCAATTACAATGGTTGCAGGTGGGTCAATAAATTGTGTGGGAGGGTTCAGGCTGTAGTAGGGCTGCACAATTAATCAAATATTAATTGTGATCAAGATTTTGGCTTCCCATAATGAACATGATCGACTGTGATATTGATGTTTTATAATGCACGCTCCGCTCATAGAAAACTCTGCTGCATAAATCAAGCACTTCCTAAACTAACAGCTTGAGATGCATCGTCAATTAGCAGCCAACCAAAGCCGGACGGTTTTCAGCTGTCTCATATATGTGAGTTTTTGCCAGTCACACACACATGTGCAGCCGTCACATGATGGTTTTACGTCGGCACACAGCGGCACAGTCAGTTACGTCACACACACACAACATGTCATCGGTGTGGAAGTTTATCAGCTGAGTGAAGAAGACATAAAGCTGCGATTCGTAACAACTGCAAGTCCAAAATAAGCCTTGGAGGAACAACCTTAAAAACATTTGGAACAACTAACTTAATCAGACACGTATTATATTGTAATTCATTCCCATGATGCTGCTCAGAGTAATCACAGGGACCGGCTCATCTGCCGACAGCACAGAGCCAAGGAGCTCTGTTAATGGTGGTTCCTTTGAGTTACATTATGGTGCATTCAAGTTCTAATCAGTACAAACGAGTATTGGGCGATAGTAAATTAAGGACAACATTTAGAATTTTGGACTGTTGGAATTTAGCACAACATGGAAGTGAAAGCAGCGCTCTGTTTATTTAAATGTGAAATTGCAATAAAAATAATGATCCCCATATTGATAAAAATAATCGTGATTATCATTTTGGCCATAATTGTGCAGCCCTAGGCTGCAGAGCTAAGCCAGGCATCACTAGCAGACACATGCACCCACCAACCTTTCAGAGCCATCAAAGTCTCCTCATATAAATCCACCAAAACCTTCTCTGGTTGCTGCTGGCACCTCGGCTCCTCCTGGGGAAGGATGCCATCATCACCTTCCTCCTCACTGGTCATGAACACCTGTGCAGCAAGCGTTGACCTAATTACCTTCAGCAAATAAGGCATACACTCCTAACCCTTACCACAGGCCCGAAAAATCATTTCAACCATCCCAAAGTCAGTGTAAACTGACCAAAATTCAACAATAATTATTGAAATATGTCACCAGTACAGTCAAAGTACAAGTCCTACTTATTGGACATCAATAACCAAAGAAAGAAAGAAAGAAAGAAAGAAAGAAAGAACGAACGAACAAATGAACGAACGAACGAACGAACGAACGAACGAACGAATGAACGAACGAACGAACGAAGAAGGTCAATAGAATACAGAAACATGAAGGTAATAATCACTATGTTTATGTTTTTGTTTTTTTTCTTTAAGAATACTATATTGAAGTCACCTTTAAAGCACTTAATCTATATACTATAAATGTTTGAAATTAAGTACATGTATTTGAGGGTGAACTTAAGTACAAAACTAACTCTGTAGGTACCATATACTATATAATATTTGCAATTTAGTATACTTTTTAAAAGTACACTGGAATACAGCTTAAAATGAACTTAGTGGTACATTAAAGTGCATTTTTTTGTAAGTATACTGAATTATTGTAAATGTAAGTATACTGAATTAAAGTACACTTTAATAAAAACATACAAATAGTGTATTAGAAAGGACTTGAAAATAAATATACTTTTCATAAGTACACAAAATTCCCACTATAAGCATTGTGTGTATGCATGTATTTGCAATGTAACATTATTGGAAGCGAAAAAGGAAAACCTAACTATAAAAAGAGAGTAACCGAGTAGAAAGTCGTCTTGACTGAACTTTTGCTCATCCTATAAGAGGATTTTTGAGTGGAAGTTATTCCTCTTATCTTCTTTTGACACGTACGACATGTTTGGAACGCAGCCCATTCAAAGGGAGAACCCAAATTGACTAACAAAACATAAAGTCATAACTTCAGCCAGATCTGCCATTCAGTGCCGTGCTTTTCCAAGTGGATAAACCTGCAGCTCAATAGAGACACCTCACATCTTCATATCAACAGCAATTTGCTTGAGCAACTCAACAAAACGCCCCAACAACATTTAAACACGGGTCACTTCACTGAGAAGGCCTTAGACTGCATTGATGCACAATTTTCACCAACAACAAAAAGAAACTGCGAGGGAAAGTGAGGAGAAAAGAAGCGAGGGGAAATGCAAGACAAAGAGCTCAGCGCAACAGATCCCAAACTCAGGTTCAACACACATCGCTGCAGCCAATCCACTGCTTCCATTCAGCCCACTTCAATTCATTTCATCCCCATGCGACAATTAGTCTGGTGTCCAACAAAAGGTAGTATTTACATTCACAACAACAGTGTGACTGTAGCAGATAATGGTATGAGGCTGTGATAATTAAGCTTCAGTCACAAACATACACGTGGGCATACATATATACACACATACCAGTACACACACACACACACACACACACACACACACACACACACACACACACACGCGCACACACACACCTTACTGAGTCCAATAGCTTTCTCTGCTTGGCAAGAAGGGAGCGTTGAGTAGCTACCAACCAGGCCACCCAGTAGTGAGTGAGACCTGCCAGCAACACCCCCGTGCACATGCAACAGAGCTGAGAAGGCTCATATTGGTATGCTGAATATTAATACTATTAGAGACTAGTGCTGGTGTACCAGCATGCAAAGCAGCAACACAGACAAACAGCACTTTATGAGTAGAATCTCACCTCTATACACAACATTATATCACACAACTATATTTTTTACTAGTCAAAACAGTTCAAATTTCTTTCTGATGAAATGGAGCTCCTGCTTTTTGGCATATTTCATATAATGATAGTGTATTGAAAACAATATTACGTCTTACCACACATCACTGGGTACTTGATGCAGTGTGAGCAGTAGAAGTGCTGCAGAGGGAGCGCTTCATTTGCTCGTTTGGCTGGGTCAAGCAGTCAATTTCACCAGATTGTTCTGTTGTTCTGTTGAGTTGTTGACAAGAAGTGTCTCTAATAATTGAATTTCACACGTTTCTTCTGCATGTGGCAGACGGCTAAACAAAGAGGAACCACACCGCAGTGCAGACCTCACAGGTGTTTCCACTACACATACAAACCTGTGCACATACAGTATATTTCTGGACTTAAAGCTACATCATACAGTGATATTTTAGACCCAGTGGTTCCTAAACTTTTTAAAGATATTATTTTGTTAACAACTTTCAATTCCAATAATTACCCAACCAGACAGGCTGAGAATCTTCATCTTCTTTTGTATAAAAGATTCAGCGCTCAGTTTTCTATCAAATTTCGTGGAGTTATATTATGGAATGAAAATGTCAATTTAATGGATTCCTCTGTGTCAAAAGAGACTTAGAAATGCTCCGCTGAAAAAAAACATTTGATTTGGGAAAAAAATAATCACTCTTAGAAACTGTAAACATGGCAATTATTCCTGCTTGTTTGTATTTTTTTTTAAAAAAATGTTTGAACTTTACTCCTACACACTCTGTGAAATGTTGTGAATACTAATATTTAAAATGTACTGGTGATTTTTGTCATGATAGTATTTTTACCTAATGTATGTTCTTTGGGTGTGTTTTTTTTAATATAAGCCATTATAGGTGTCTACCACACCCTCACACGAATTCTACATTCCTTTCATGTGGATTGTATTTTATTGTCTTTTTATATGTGTGAAACAAATAAACATAAACATAAAAACCACAGCACATGTGAACACATAAATGCATGCCCTTTTCAGCTTGATGTAAAATATGTAACATATATGAACTGTCATCAGTGACAGAATCATATATTCACCATCACTCTGCCATGCATAATTGCAGATAAATTTAAATTAAATAAAGTGTATAACTTTGGTATGGTAGTTGGCTAAATAAATGTTTTCATTCAATTCATCCAGTATCTTTGCTGTCTAAAGAGTGGAGTTTTGTCTAGAGATTTTTTGCCGTAATGTTGGACCAACAGAAGGAAAAATGTCTGGATGGACGGAAAGGACTAATTGAGCAAAACAACTGTAGCCTATTGATTGTTTACCCAGTAAATAGTATATTTACCTGACAATGACCTCCTGTGGCATTATGATTGTCTGAAGCAGAGGTGGAAGTGTCACATTGTTATAGCAGCACACAACATCCTGAGGACGACAGAACGAATGGTTTGGTCAACAAAGCATGTGATTTGGACATGGGAGACTGTAGTTCTTTTTATCATCTCATTGGTATATTATAAACATATATGTTTTATTCAATTTGTCCATCCCCGTGGCATGGAGGTTAAAAACACTGATGCTCAACTGCAAGATCCTTGGTTCAAATCTGGCTGGTTGCGTCTCTCTCTCCCTCATTTCCTGTCATCTCTCCTCTATTGCTATCTAATAAAGGAATAGAACGCAGCTTTGAGCAAGCACCACTAAACCACACCTTAACCAGAGCAATGACAGATGAAAAACAGTCATATGAACCATAAGAAGATAAAAAAAAATTCTCCAACAAAGAGAAACCAGTTCAGAAATGCTAATATAGGCTAATAAGTGTACTTATATCAATGTAAGTGTACTACTTCAATACTTCTTGGGACTAAATTGGCCCTCTTTTTGGTGTATAAAAGTATACTTTTAAGTGCACTTTAAGTGTAAGAATAGTAATCTTTGAGTACACAACTAGTCTACATGTAATTTGTATTTTGTAAAGCAACTATACTATGAAATGAGCTGTACTACAAGTGAACGTATAGGTGTAGTTTAGTAGTTATATACTTGTAGCACAGTTTTTAGTTCATAAAAGTACACTTTAAAGTATACTCTCAGTAAACTACTAGTTTAATAGTTTTTACTGCAACTATAATTGTAAGTTTTCTTCAAATTATAGTACTTAGCCGATAATTTATTCATTACATAAAGAGACTTGCTCCTTTTGCTATTTGACTTGATGCTTTGTGATGGGAATTAAAAATAAAAAAGATAATTAAATTTCTCATATGCCCTATCACGTGAACGGAGAATGCAAAAAATCTTGATGAATTGAAGTAAATTCATATAAAAAAATATGTTTACAAACTCTCACACACTCTAATAGGCTACTCTGTCAAAAAAGTAGGCATAAGCCAAGTATACTTAGACTTTTCTCTATACTATATCTCTGATAAAAGAGTAAACTGGAAGTATACTCTCTTATTTTAAGTTTAAAAGAAGTAATAATAATAATAGCACACTTGAATAAACGTCTTTTTGGTAAGGGAAGTGGCCTGAAAGGAGCAGAATGGATGGAGTTCTTAGGTGTCTCCTGCAAATTGACATTCAGTCACAAAAAGCATTTTACTGCTTTTGTGAAAGGATTTTGTGGTCCAAAAAAAGTCCTGAAGTCTCTCACAGAAATACCAAATGCAGTCAAAAGTGTCAGTAATGATTACTGTCATATTCACTCCCAGTCACTGGCTAGATGAGCACCAAGGTAATAATTTCATTCAAGCCCTTCACCTCGCAGACTTCTCATGGGAGACTGATAATATTAAACCTGATGTGCAATTATACATTCAGCTATTCTTAGTTCAGTCTGTCTCCACACTCACCTGCCAGACAGCCTTTTGATGCACGAGCTATTAGTACATCCTGGAGTGCAATGGACCATGGGGGATGAAGACAAACTGGAAATATATCATACAAATAATGGCTGCTTGTGGTCTCTCTCTCTCTCTATCATTCTTCCACCTCCTCCTCAGCTCATCCTTACCTCCAGATGAGATATCTGGGATATACAACACCCCCACGTCTTCCTCTGAATTTGTCATTTCCCTCATCGTTGGCTGACATCTCAGTATCGACACAATGAGTGGGGCATCGGGGGCTATTATACCTGTGAGGTTTAGAGGCGGGACGGTAATCACACACCTGTCCCTCTGCTGTCACCAGAGGATGGAGTGTGATTGTGTCTCTGGGTGTGAAGGCATGCAAGCCAACGTGTTGGTGTGGGAGTGTACAACTTTGTGTATGTGTGTGTGTGTTCCCAGGCTATATGCATCTTGTTTCATCATGTAACTCTGAATATATCTTTTACACCACTGCTGTTTAAGTCATGTGTCATTCAAGCTCAGGAGGTTTTCATTTCAATCTGACTACTGTAGTTCTCCAATTAATAGTCTGGTCAGAGTTGTTCATTTGCTGAAACAGTCTCGCTCAAGTGATCAATCGATTTATCAATAAGTCGATGGATAGAACATTTATTGCTGGCAATTTTGATAATCAATCATTAATTTATCGAGTAAAATTTAGTTGTTCCAATAAACTCATGGAAAGAGTTTATAAGTGGGCCTTTTGGCTCTCTAATCTCACTAACCACATTTCTGACTATTCATGCCTTTATCAGCAGATGGAGTTACTCAGTTGTCATGGAGATGGTTACGTTATCATGCGACCTAAGTATATGAACTCTTGGTCATGTGATAACAGTTGGTGTATATGGAGGGAGACTGTAGCCTCTGTTTCTAATCAAGACGCTTTGTAATAAACAAGTAAGTGGACATCATGATGACATTATTTTAGTCCTGCTGCTTTTTCCAAGGTCAAGAACAAACCTCCAAGGTCACTGCATCAACAGGAAACCTTAAACGATAGCAGATTCAACACCTGCAATAAGTCTGGCACATCTTTCAATAGTGATTTTGTCATTATTATCTGCTCAGGATATGATTTAAGTTAATAAGATAGTGGTTCTCCAACCTGGGGTTCAAGAGGGGTCATAATACAAATAAGGTATAAGAGAGAAAACATATATATTTAATAATGTAATCTAAGTAAGGGATAATGTACAGCGAGCCGGTCGTTGTTGTGAAAGAAACCCCGACAGGTCGTTGCCGCACTCCAACGCGGAGCGGAGGGTTCTCTCATCGCCCTGAAGGGGTTTCTTTCACAACAATGACCCGATAGCTGTACATTATCCCGCTTATTACATGGCTACTTACTGAAGAAATCAATAATTTTACACAAAAACGGTCCGCCAGAGTCCGACATCAGAGCTGTGCCCCTAGTAACAGTCTGTTATACATAGCAACGGTCTATTATAAAGAAATAACAGACCGCAGAACGCCGTGATTGGCCGATCAGAATCGAGAATTCGACACAGCCGTGTAATAATATAACAATTATTTTCTGACTTTCATCTAATTCTTTTGTGTAACACTGAATAATTCCCTCTCTTCGGGCCTCTGCTCATCATTTACACTAACGCTACAATGTTTAAGAAGAGGTTGCATAGATATTAACTTGTTTTAATGGGCCACAAGCCAAAAAGGTTGGTTAAAACTGAGATACTACAGCAGGCTTGTTAGCATGAAGGCCTTTAGGAATATTATTATATCACAGATGACCCCTACTGGTTACAACTCTGCATTGCAACGCCCCCCACCGACCCTCTCCTTTACTAATCTACAATGTCACTTCCTTCATTCTCCTTAAATGACCTGCAGTTTTGCACTGTGCGAAATAATAAACAACATCAACAAAAAATATCTAAAAGTTGAAAACAATGAATGCACCCAAACACTGAGGACATGAGTCATCACCTTTTCGGATTATGTTTTGTTTTGCAAAAAAAAAAAACTTTCAGTCCTGCCGAAAGGTGTGTCATATCTTTTTTGGCTCGTGTGCAGAGTATTTACAGCCCTGAGGTGTATTTGGGAGCTAACAAGTCACCACATATCACCTTTGCTTTGAATCAACCGACAACATAGCTGTTAGTGCCATGAATGCAACGTGTGTGTGTGTGTGTTTTCCCATGTCATTCCCACAGTCCCATCCCCCCAACAGGAACCATAGTCTCCCCTTATCCCATTAAGACAATTGCCAAGACTGGCATTCAAACGTGTGCACGTGTGCGTGTCTCCCTCTGTGTGTGTGCATGTGTGTGTGTGTGTGCCCAAACACACACACACACACAAACCCACATATACGGACGAATGCACACAAATATACCAACCCATACACACACTGGGCAGAGGAAAGAGTAATTTCAAAATCAATCCTTTTGGAGAGAAAGAGTGAAAAAAAAAGAATGAGAGCCCCGAAACCTCCACCAGTGTTGGCTGATTGTAAAGGACTGTCAGTTACTGCAGCTTTCTATTGGGCCAAAGGGAAGCAGCAGGATTCAACTTGGGGCCCAATAAAGGGCTATTCTTCCTGGAAATCGGCCCTCGCACATGGACTTGAATGCACTCGGGCGCTAATCTTCCGAGCTGTGGGAGCCCACTCTATATTCACAGGCTGTGCCACCCCGGCAGGCACAGCCGCGCATGCTGATGCTATTACACACACTACCAGGCTAATGCTGAAGATAACACAGGGTTAATACTAATGAAAATTGGATTGTTTTCTCTTGTTCTTCTTCTCACACTGAATATAGTCATCATGCATGTATTGTACCTCTGCCAACAGTAGCATTTAATTTAATATTATTTGTAGGTAAATGTCTGCTTATACACCTCTTGCATAACCGGTTTAACCCTCTGAGACCCACAATAGACCCATTTTTGTCTTTTTTAGGGAGGTACAGGGGGTCTTTAGGGGGAGATAGCAGGTCAACAGTAAATGTCACAGAGAAGTGGTGTACATCATCTGAAAGCTGGGAACCTGGAGAATAATGAAAAAATTAAAGATCAATTTATTTGAGATACAGCAAACCACTGTGTGTCAAGTTGTTCTTGTCATAAATCAGAAATAAACATGAATTAATTCATTAATTAATAAGCTAATTAACTAAAATAAATTGTGAAAGTGTATGAGGGATTGGAACTTTATGATGGAAGTATATGATGGTCATTCCCATGCTCTGTTATGTCTGACATTTGGAGATTTCTGCAAGAATTGCCTTTTTCTGCGATTGGATTACACTTATGTTGTGTAAACTGCTCAGAAACCTCGTTATTGTCAATCTAGCTAGGAAAGCCATCCATCCTCTGAATGCTCTAGGTCTCTAGTTTGTGGTTGTAAAGTTTCATGAGGCTGTGATTATCCTAGAGGTCACCACAGGTCATTTTATACAGTGAGGTCAAATTTAAAAAAAATGTTATCACTACAATGAAATGGCTACTATGGAGACTAACATCATCACACATGAGACATGAATACAGTTGGGCTCATTGGATCCACAAGAGTCGCAGCTTTACAGTGATAATTTATGTAATTCCAACACTGTTTAGGGACCCCAGTATGCAGAAATAATCAAATACACCACTTTAGAATAGGTGCCCCAAACTGCATGTGATTATCATAACGTGGGCATGTCTGTAAAGGGGAGACTCGTGGGTACCCAGAGAACCCATTTTCACATATTTCACATATCTTGAGGTCAGAGGTCAAGGGACCTCTTTGAAAATGGCCATGCAAGTATTCCCTCACCAAAATGTAGCTTAACTTTGGAGCGTTATTTAGCATCCTTCCTGACAAGCTAGTATAACATGGTTGTTACCAATGGATTCCTCAGCTTCTAATTTTATATGATATACACCAAACAGCCATAACATTAGGACAGCATGGGCACCCTGACCGGTCTACGGCTACACAGCCCCGTACACAACAAACTGCTCCTCACTGTGTGTTCTGACACCTTTCTATCAGAACCAGCATTAACTTTTTCAGCAATTTGAGCTCCAGTAGCTCTTCTAATGGATCGGACAACACGGGCCAGCCTTCGCTCCCCACGTGCATCAATGAGGCTCAGGTTTGACCGTATTGCCAGATCACCGGTTTTCCTTCCTTGGACCTCTTTGGTAGGTCCTGACCACTGCAGACCGGGAACATCCCACAAGAGCCGCAGTTCTGGAGATGCTCTGATCCAGTTGTCTAGCCATCACTATTTGGCCCTTGTCAAAGTCGCTCACATCCTTACGCTGGCCCACTTTTTATGCTTCCAACACAAAGTTCAAAATGTTCACTTGCTGTCTAATACAGCCCTGCAACTGCCAGATGTCATTGTAACGAGGTAATCAATCTTATTCACTTCACCTGTCAGTGGTTTTAATGTCATGGCTGATCGGTGGGTATGTAGCTTAACTCTAGCTTTAAAACTGAACCTGCAATCCATTCTTCATGCCGAGTATCACTATTTTCCCACAGCGATGCAGACATCACTTTTTACTGGGATCAGTTGTCTGCAAACAAAAACTTGTGCCATTAAAATAAAGATGCTGAAGCCACATAAAAATTGCACACATGGGGGCTTTAACTAACACAAACAGTACAATCACACACAGGTCCAATTTATACTTCATTTTGGTGATGAGGGTCAATCCAGTGAAGAGTGATTAGTCTTTGACATCTGTAGACAAACACCATTCATTATGACTGACCCTGTTTCCTCTGCTTCATTAATATTGTTCTGAGTCTGGATCTATTTCTGCTCAGCGTGTGTTCAACCAGGTGGCGGTCAATTAATAATCCGCATCTTATTCTGCACTGATGGCACTAATGCACATAAATAGCCTGCATCCTAATTATGGCAACTGCCTCCTTGAGGCATTGATATTACTTTCAACGAGGAGAGAATAGTTATACATTGGAAACTGAATTTGTAGATCTGAATTCATATTTAAAGCTGTTTTACTCAGTATTTTTGCATTATAATTTTATCAAATGACTGTGTAATTTAAAAGGTGTTGCTCGAAGAGACGAAGCCACAATTATTACCAGACTGTGCAGTTCCCCTCAGCTGTACGGAGCATTTTCATGTCTTTCAGCTCATTGTTTTTGGTTTTCAAATTTAAAGTTGAGTTCATTCTCACCACTCTCATCAATGCTGTTTTCAGCTAAAAAGCTCTGATAAGCTAAACATAGTGGAACATTTAAAGAGACATATATTTCCCTGAGTAGGTGAAGAGTTTTGGCTTTATGTATATATTTCCAATATTTACTCCGAATAACTATAAATCAATTAAAGGTACTGTGTGAAGGAATCGGTGGCATCTAGTGGTGTGGTTGCAGATTGGAACCAACTAAGTTCCCCTCCGCTCACTCCTCCCTTTCCAAGACTGTGGTAACGTGAGCTGCCGAGTGCAACACCGTGGCAACGCCATTCGCCTCGCTCGGATGTCATCCTTACCATAGTAACACCAGTTACTAGTACTTTAGAAGCAATGGAAGTCAGACGACGGCTGGCGGTACCACGGTTTTGAGCCCTGCAGCTCACTTAACTGCAGTTTCACAAGCGTGTCAGAGAACAATGGTGGCCTTCAGGTAACCTATAAATGAACATGATTGTCTCTCTAGAGCCGGTGTTTGGTTTGTCCGTTCTGGGCTACTGGACCTGCTCCACTTGTAGATATGAAGAGCTCATTCTAAACTAACGAAAACACAATGATTCTTAGTTTCAGGTGATTATACACTAATGAAAACATAGTTATGAATATTATATTCAATTTCTACTAATGGGTCCCCCGAAATGTTACACTCTGGTCCTTTAATGCAGGTTTAATAATTACAAATGGTTTGTTAGGATTTGAACTTGACTATTACTACATTGGCTCAGAGGTTAGAGCGGGTTGACCTTTAATCACAATGTCGGCGGTTCAAGACTATGATGATGTAAAAATTTCAAGACACATAATTATTAATTAAGCTCTTCAATTTCAGTTTCAAACTTGTCAAATGTCCTCATAACCTCATAAAAACACTGAGGGAGTAAAGCATGAGCACAGTGACACACGGTGAACAACGGTGATGTTAAACCTAATCAAGCTCTGGAGACTGAAATGATGCTCAGGATTTCTTATTCCTTGCCTCTTCTGTTTCCTTTGCACCATTCACTTAACATAACATAAAAACATTAATGACACATGACAGGGATTTTTACATGGATGATCAGGGAAGTAATGGTGTCTTCAGTTATCTCTAGTGAAACACTGCCCTCCAGTGGACATAGACATTTAGATAAAACGTCTTTTATGACCTTTCTGTTATACAACAAGCCCCATCTATCACTCTGCTATTCAGTAATCATGTCTTCACAGACTAAACTGTTCCCTGGTGCAAGAAGAGGAGTGTTGGGTTGGAACGTGGTTGCCATCCATCCATTCATCTGTCTCTCTCGAACAGTTTGGGCTTGTCGACACTCTCAACCTCAGCCTAAGGAGTCTAAAATCACACTGGCACTGGCAGGCATAGTCCCATTTTAAATTAAATGGAAAGAAGATTAAGTCGTGCTGTGATGTTCTTCAGACACCATCACCCCCTCCCCATTAAAACGGGATGGGATCAATCCTGTGAAAACCTACTTTAGCGCGCTGCAGGCATCAGCAATTTTAAGTCATGGGAGGAAATTTGTCTCTTGAAAATCTCAGAGAGGCTTGCAAACATAGCGTATGACAAGTATAGTGCAGTATACGTAGCGACTTCAGGAGTTTAACGATCACAACACCCACAGTAGAGATGTGCAGCATCAAAACAGTAACATATTATAAGAATATAGTTGTTTAAGGAAGTGTTCGGATAAATCAGGGTTGGAAAAGTGTAGACAAAAGACAGACGCTTGCTCCCTACCACCGCGGAAGAGCCCTCAATCATTGAGTGGAGATGCCCAGTGGCTACAGATCAGACTATGGTCGTGAAATGATTACAGGAAAGAAGAAAAAACATGGTTTTGCTACATAAGATTATATATTTTATTCTATTCTCCCTTTTTTTCCTGCCATGGACGCAGTGTGACTCCTTTCCACGCTTCCCATTCATTGTCTATGTAAGCAGCCATTCAATGCATTCTGGTAGAGTGGCGGCGAGATTTGAAAGACACGTCGCCCACTCCTCATTTGCATAAAATTGAGGTGTAGGCTACTTTAAGCAAATCAGGGGTGTCTGGCGAGACTCGTCGCCTCTGGAGAAACATTTAAACTAAACGTTGTCGCTCAAAAGTAAAGACAGATTCAGCAACTGCACGGCTTATTTCTCGCCTCAAATGTTTTCAGAAACACATTTCGATTAACTATTTTCATAATAGAAGAGAAGAACGTTTCCAAACGAGCCGCCATGTTGGTTCTGGTTTGAAAGCTGGGAGCAGGAGCCCATGAGGGAAAGCGTTTGTCCAGTCAGGTGCCTACTAGTGCCTTGTGTCTGGTGCCAACCCATCAAACGCCCAATGCTGGGAAGCGAGGCGATCCCTCGCAATACAAAACGCCCCTGTGGACACGTACCATCAGATGGCAATGTTGATCCATCACTTTGGTCTGACTACAACTATTGGATTGATTACCATGAAATGTTGAAGAGACATTCATGGTCCCCAGAGGATGAATCCTAAAGATCTTGGTGATCCCCTGACTTTTCATCTAGCACCATCTTCAGGTCATTATGACAAGATACCTGCAAAACTAATGACATTCCCCTCCGCTTCAGCTCTACTTTGAGTTTAGTGGTAATTAGCAAATGCTATAATATAGAACCGTTCACATGCTGTAGACTTTGAGTCTTGTATCTATTTATCATTTTCTTATGAAATAATGGATAGTGTAATGTCATCTGGCCTCTATTTAAACAATCTCCAATTCACACTTTGCTGGAACACTTTAAAAACTACAATTACCGCCTCGCAGTTGTACGCCTCCGCCAACCAATCTATCTGTCCAAAATGTCATCACATCATCATTTTATCCTATTAGACATCTGTGTGAAATTATAAGTAGTGTATGAATTCTTGAGTTATGGCCAAAGGGTCACAGTGACCTTAACCTCTGACCTCCAAAATCTAATCTGCTCATCTTTGAGTCCAAGACCATTCTCGTTCACGAGAATGGTACATACACACCATAGACTGTATATAAAGATGGACGACACGACAGCTCCCCAATAAGTGAAGCCAAAACATCTCAATCGCCCCCTGGTGGCTGGCTGCAGTATAGCTCATAAACACTGCCTCCTCTATGTTAGCGGATGGGACATGGGTCAAACTAAAAAATCAAAGTGCACGTCAAATTAATTTTTCCCAAAGATGGTTTCTGTCATTTTAGGTAGTTCTTATCACGCTGATGTACGATCAAGTGTTTATTTTTTAGTTATTTGATGCTATAAAAAGGGGGTGAGACGTCATGATTGACAGCTGTGAGTCTCTCTCGCAATAGGTTCAGGTGGGTGACCTCGATATCGCTACTCCACCGTCCGATCACTACTGCGCAGACTCTGGCTCAAAATGACGTCAAAATCTTAAGATGGCCACTCCCGTATCCGGGATATTTTGGCTTCAATACTGCACAGTGGGAGGACGTGGAGACGTGTCATCCAACTAACAGTCTATGGTACATACGAACGGACGGAAAACCCAAAAACATACTTTTCTATGCCTGTATTGGAGAGTAGACAGTACAGACAGAGAGGGACGGGGTTGAAATATGAGAATGCAATAAAAGTCCTCAGCCAGACTCGAAACCAGTGATGTCGCAATTTCTGTACGTGGTCATCGCCTTAAACCCCCATGGACATCAGGATGCCCCAATATTGACTAATTTGAAGGGGTCATAAGGTACAACGGTTGGGACCCACTGGTTTAAGGTGTACTACATCAAGAGTTCCTTTTGACAATCACACTGAAAACCCCAACACATTTGCTTAAAAGCAGAAGCTTCTGATGAAAATGGAGCAACATTCAAAGTGAACAGTGAAAGGTGAAGCACAACGAATCAGAACAGGACATGTCACACGGGGCCAGGACACACCATGCTGGGTCATGCTGCTCTGGGAGATTTATTTAGTGATTTTTCGTTTTTTTGTTTTTATTATGTTTTTCACTTGCGCTCCTGTCAGGAGTGTGGTAAATGGGACAGTCAAGCAGCAAGAGTCACAGTTCATCATCATCATCATCATCATTATCATCATCATCACCATCACCGTCACCACCATCATTATCACCCTCCTCGTATGTATCATAATAATAATTTTCATCATCATTTTAACTTTTTCCTCAAGCTAGAAAATAATTTACATCACATTGTTTTTACTGACTTTTGAGACCACAAACATTCCAGCAACACACTCTAGGATTAAGGGTGGGTAACAATCAGAAAAGCATGACTTTTTGCATAGTATTAAATGAACAAAGACATTGAGTTCTTTATTTACAATTATTGTATAGATAAAAAAAATATCATAAAAACAAGATGAACACTTAAATCACTTACCCATAAATGGCTAAGTATGCCAAAAAGTTATCTGTTGGCATTTCTCTTTTTCTTTGTTCCACAAACTGCATGCTGCTAAATACAGTACATCGAGGCAGGTGAGAGTATATTGCAAGAAGTATCATTGATATCATCATCATCATCATCATCATCATCATCATCATCATCATCATCGTCGGTGTCATCATCAACATAATTATTGGTTGTTACAACACGTGTTATCATTTGGATGTAATCATGATGTGTTGAAGTGTTTCTGACAGGAGCAGTGATTACATACAGCCAAACAGCTGCGTCGGCAGTATGACTCGTTGTTGTGGTGCATGATGGTAGACGTAGTCAGGAAGAGTTCCTGTTTTTCACACCAGTCCGCATGGAGTTTCTGTCCTCAGTGGACTCATTGCTGTATTTACAAAGATTATTTTTAAACTTGTCGTCTTTGCATCCTCTTAAAGCTGAATGTCCTCCTGGATGTGAGAGTGGCTGGAGAATGTTGGCTTATAAGTCTTTTTTTTATTATTATTATTATTGAAAATGCTATTGTTGCTGTTGTTTTTTGTTTATTGTTTTCAATTTTTTACAGACAAATAAACAAATAAATTGTCAAGTTAAAACATTGGAAAAAGAAAAAAGAAAATAAATCAACAGCTTCTAAGCAGAATATCAGAATCCAGACTGTTTTTTTTTTTTTTTCCAACTTAAATAAGATTTATTCAAATGGTCCATGTTACGTTTTCAACACGCCTGAGCTGACTGGTAAAGCTTGTGCACCCTCTCCAGATGGACGGATCGACTGGGAAATGACAGAGGAGGAGGATAGAAAAAAGAAACAACTGCTCGGATACTTGATTGTATATACTGAAGTAGTGTATATAGGATTGTTTTTTTTAAGTAGAAAAATCGTCAATTTTTTCAAGTTGCATAATGAGCCTCTCACGCCATGCTTGCCAATGACTTCGGTTAGTAATAGAAATAACAATAGTACAGGCTAGTTAAGTGGCCTTGTCCTTCTGAGTGCAATAAGACGTAAGGGTAAATGTGCCTTCGGTATGTAACTTCTCTCTGCTAATGTCTGATTGGTCAAAGCACAATAAATAGTTTACAACTAGTGAGTACAGTTGAGATGCTAGAGTACTGTATATTCTGTGACGGCAGGAAGACAAGCTTGGTTAAAACACACAAAAGCACATCTAGAATTACACCACAGAAGTTTTCATTCATAACCAGATAGTGCAGAAAAGGATCGTCTTTTTTTATATATAGAAAAAGAGTCAAAGCAACATTCCATGTTTGTTGTAATTTGTCTTTTTTTTTTGTCAGTTTTCCTTTTTTTTTTTTTTTTAGTTTGTCGATGTTAAAAATGCCAACAGCTTTGAGGGGCTGCGTGTGTCAGTCTGCTAGAGGAAACGCAAATCTTTTAAACCAAAAAATAAAATCAAAATGAAATAAAAAAATAAAACAACATATTCAAAAAAATTTGGAACAAAACAAAAAGTCTGATTTTCATGCGGCACAGATAAGCCAAGTATAACTGCAGATTTCTAATGTGACTCGATTGCAGCCTGTTTGATGGTCACACATATCTTTAAAACATCAAGTCCTTTGAACAAGCAGGTTTATCTAGAAGACAGTTCACTGTAAAGGTCCTGATATCAGCCTTTGACTCGAGCCCTGACCCCAGGCCAGCGCTGAAGCACAGAAAAAAAACACAATAAAAAAAAGAGAGAGAAGAAGAAGTGAAAAAAAAGAATTAAATATTCCCCCTCTGTCACAAAAAGGAGGCCTCCGTTTAGAAAAGGCAAGCCATTCCAACTTGATCCCAACAATCATATAGAGTAATACTAAGATTCCACATTTACTACGTATCCCATTATATTTTGGTTTCTTTTTGTTTGTTAATCCTCTAAAAATATCTACAATATTTGAAAAGATAGCAGGCAAATTCCAGCACATGGTTTTTCAGTAATAACACACCAACACAGCTCTGGTCCTTCTGAGCTTCACTTTCGCCTCTTTCCTTCTAGAAACCAGGAAGTTTATCTCTACGAGGTTGTAAACAAATTACATTCTCTTTAAGACATAAATAAGTCAAAGTATTTTTGAGCCATTGAAGCAGGAACAAGGCAACATGCCGACAAACAAAGATAAACTCTCTCTAAATATATTTATATGTATTTATATTTATAGAATATATCCCATAAATGCTATCATCATCATTATTATTTTGCGTTCCTCTTTTCCAACAGGTGCAAAACTACTGTGCAAGTTGAGCCCTACCACCTCGTTACACATTTCTGTTTATGGATGAAATAAATTTTTACAGTCGGGTACATGTTCATGCCACACAGAGGGAACTTTGCAGGCCAGCAACTCAGAGAAGCCGTCTTTAAAATAGTAGTCCACCGCGAGGCCCAGCCCATCAGAACGAAAGAACTCCAATAAAATTAAAACCCTTTTAAATAAAACTTGGGCAATGTACATTCATGCAGGAGCAACAATAATAATAACAATAATAATCAGAATCAGAATCATAATAATAACAATGTTGTTCAATTTAATTTAAACTATTATCAGTATTGACAATGTTATTGTTGAGGAGAAGGGAGCGTTTAGGGGAGTTTAGAGTCTGTTCTGTTTTGTGGTTTTCACTCCTCAGCAGAGTCTCCCTCCTCATCGTCCTCCTCCTGGTGCCACTGAAGACACAGTTCATACATATGTGCAGCCAGCGGCACGCTTATACAGTACATGCTAACACGCATACAGTCATACACACCACCGCCGCCACCGTACACATACAACCACAAAAAGCAGGATGGCTGTGTAGGTTTTGTGGCTTTGTTGCGCTTTTTTGATTGTATGATAAGTTTTTTCTTTTCACCTTGCCATATTACTTTAGATATTCTCCATTTGTGTGAGGAGCGGAGAGCTTTAAGAGCTCAGGGTTAAGGGGGAGGGGGAAGATGAAGATTTTGCCACAGGACCTGTCCTGTGTAGGTGAGTAAATGGGAGGTTAGGGGGGAGCTGGACGATGGAAAATTGAGCTGGATCGGGTGAAACTTTGGGGGTTGACAAGGTGTGAGGTTGCAGTTAAAGGTGTGGAGGATTTGGAGAAGGTGCCCCCCAGACTGCAAGGAAACGACATTAGAGGTTAGCGCTGAGGTTAGGATCAGGGTTAGAGGCTGGTCTCCAAGCTGTGAAGAGGGCTGGCGGGGCTGGAGGAGGCCGCTGATTTACTGGTGTCGATGGTGAGATTGATGCCACTGTCGATGGCGTTGTTGTTCTTGTTGGGGGACGAGGGCTGGCTGGAGTACTTCCTCCTCCGAGCGGAGTCATCGTCTGTGTCGTCGATGAGGGGGATGTTGGGCGTGGAGTCTTCTATCCTAAACTCGGGGTGTGTCATGAAGTTGTGGATGGATGATCTGGAGTCTGGTTTTTCCAGGCCTTCATAGAGAGAGCTACGGAATGCATTCACAACGCGGATCTGTCGTAAAGAAAGGGGAGGGAAGAGGAGAAAAACAATGAGAGGTGACGTCACAGGCAAAAATGGAGGGACCCTCGGGATGAGAGAAGAGAGGGAAGTGGAGGAGGGAAGGGAGAGATAGAGAGGAAGGAGAGAACCTCTCAATTAGAGGATAAAGAGGTGAGGGTGAAGGAGGAAAAGCAACTGCAGTCTGTGTTCTGCTTTCACAAGATGACTACAGTTCACAAGTCACTCAAGTTTGGCGTGCACTAAGAAAAGCCGTGAGGAACACAATCATAAAAAAACAAACAAAATCATACATTTCAAGAAAAAAACAAAGCAACACAAACGCTCGTTGTAAGTATACGCTTTAGTCCAATGTGCTGTATACCTAGAAACAAGCCACGTTAATAAATGGAATGCTCACAGAAAAAATTAAAGGAGAATATCACATGCAAGTTTTTGAAGAAATCTGGTGGACGAGGTCAGTAAGAAGGAAGGAGGTTAGATCTGAGAGATCCAAATCAGGTGGTTTAAAAACTTCTGGAGGTACCAGAGCACCGTCTGGGACAATATCCACACAGACTCTGAATGGGACACACACGTATAGCACAGGGTGGGTGTAAAGCATGGTCCCAAACAGGGCGATGGAGAGAGTCAAACTCTGCATGAGGAGGTTGGTTCAACACGAGCATCGCAGTGTAAAACTCACAACAAAACCACAAAAAAAAGAATACAGTGGCCGAACACAGCAGGTTAAGATATTATGAACACAGGAAGTAAACAAGAGGTAAACACAAACTACATGCAACAAGACAACAGGACGGTGAAGAAGTGGACACCGGCACACAGACTGCTGAACACAAAACAAATGGGAGTGAATAATGAAAATAAAACGTTTACTGTCAGAGGTCTGACAGCTCTCAACTCCATGCACATCTAAGTAAACACTCAAGTATAGGCCCCAAACAACTTTGTGAACCTTTAGTGAGGATATCTTATATGTCAGTTTCGTCACTTTGTGGATTATAAGAAAGTGTTGTTTTAATCAAAACCCTATCTGCATGAACAATATCAACAGACGCTGAAATTTTGGATCTACACACAATTTGATAGCTGCAGTACAAAGTCATTATTTGATGTTTTTACATGGGACATTGACTCATGTTAGCACACTGAGATGTATACAACTCAACTGCAAGTTACAAAAGGGGTATAACGTCATCATGTTCCTGTTGACACCAGAAATTACTTCTGCTATAGGCATAATATAATTTCGAAATTAGTTCTGACTTCATGATTCACACAAATCATCGTCTGGTCACATGAGAGTGGTACGGGTTACCATGGCTACGAGGCTCTCAGGAAGTGAGAACGTAAACTATTGCTCAGTGCGTCCGAAAAGATACATACTACTGTTTATTCACACGGAAGTTTGTTGAACAATAGTACACATATTGGGTATGTAGTGCATAGTATGTGATTTTGGATGCAGCCATAATGTTTATTATAGCAATATTTTATCTGGATGCAACTGAAATACATCGTCTAAGAAATATTGAAATATCAGTGAAAAGACTAATTCTCTAATCTTTATATGCAGGAATGTACTGTATCAACAGATATTTTTAGGCCTTACTGAATAGTTTTCAGATTTTATTTTTTATTTTTAGTCTGCCTGAAGATCTAACTATATAAAGCGAGGAATCTCTGTCTGTTGGTCTGTATGTCCTTCGCATATCTCAAGAACCGCTCATCCAATCGACTTCACACTTGGCGGGTGTATTGCTCAGGACCCGAGGGAGTGCAGTGTTGAATGTGGTGCAATTTGGCCAGATGGTTGCGTTATAACAATGAGCATTATGTTTTGCCTGTAACTTTTTAACCAAAAGTCTCAAGACGAAATTTATTTTCAAAGATTTTTTTTTGTTCCCTTCATTCTATGGGTTCAGACGAGTTTATCCACATTAGCCACGCCAAATTGAGTATGGATAGATTTTCCACCATTTTGAATTGGGTCCAAATCAGATTTTTTGCTACTCCTTCTACAAATTTTGAGCAATTTTCACCAAATTTGGTAAAGAACATCTCTGGACCAAGCTGGAAATAGTTACTTCTTTGAATTGTTGGTGTATCATACAGTTTTGCTCAAGCTGGCCCTTTAATTTAGCTCAAATGCTGTGGGCAGGGCTTATATTACAAAAAATGCCATATGTCCTGAACGCTTTGTGCTATTGCGACCACATTTGGTGGACATGTGTAGATATGATGTCTGAGTGGCCATGACAAATTTGGTGCCATTTGACCAATAGGTGGTGCTGTAGCAGCACTTCTGGGTACCAAGCAATCGGCCTGTTCTGGACAGGCACGCGCTCTAAACGGCACTAGTAGTGAAAAATGCTCATCACTGTTTGCAAAATCTTAAGTTGATGTCCAACAATCCAAAACCCAGAAGCAATCAAGTTATACTAATATTAAAAAAAACACTAACTCCTCACCTTTACACAGCTGTAACAAGTCAATGTTTTGATTTGGTTGATTATTTAAATGACTTAAACAATTTACCGATTATCAAAATAGTTTTCTCATCAATAATTTTAGCACTAAATATTTAGATTTTCTGATAACAAAATATCCAAAAAATGTTGGTACGAGAATCTTATAGTTGTTAACATTTCCATGGTACTAAAAGACATTAACAGTGCATTAAAAGCCTCAGAGATATTAGGTTTTCTACAACATGGGAATACCGTATATACTGTGAATATTGTAGTACTGCTACTCTAGCAACGGTGGCAGAGTATAAGGAGACAAAACAGATAAAACAAATAATAAGAGGAGCCTGTCGGGATGAGTGCATGTGACAGGATGTCTGACAAGTAACACTGATGGGGTGTCAGAAAAGGGTGGGGGTAGGGAGGGGGGGGTTGAATTTACGTCGCTGGTGCTGCAGAGGATCTATGTCCGTAACTATGGCAACATGACAGCCAACTACACTGACAGTATGAAGCGACATGATGGGATGAATTATTGGTGCAATACTGCTTTATGGCGATTCTCCAGTCTCCTGTCCACACAACCCTCAGCAGCGTTTTACACCTGATTCTCATCAAGTAGATAAAGATTAGAGACAAAGTGTGTGTGTGTGTGTGTGTGTGTGTGTGTGTGTGTGTGTGTGTGTGTGTGAGAAAAAGAGAGGAAGAAAGAGGAGATGGAGGTGGACAACAGCATTAAGCAGAGATATCCCCTGATTTAGTCGCACCATTTGGGATCCAAATTTGAAAGAACATTTTGAAAACTTGCAAAGTGGCTATTTTTAAAGTCTGGCATAGAAACTGTAGCTTCCTTTATGTTTTCTTGTCGGATGATGTGTCAGCTGGAGAATACATGAAATAGCAGGTACAAATTTGCTTCGGTTCAATCCAGTGTGATTTGCCTCATCAGTAGCAAACTCACAAATGAAGACAACATTGCAACTTATACTTGAATGTTTACCCAGTCCCTTGGTGAGTTGATTGTAATTAGTTCACATTAATGTCTTGTCAAGACATAAAAATGGAAGGATTGGAGGATGGGATGGTGGATGAGCAGAGGGAGACAAACTCACAACCTGAAATGTCACGCCGTGGGTATCACCCTTAGTCCTGCGCTCCTAGCACTCTGAGGAAACAAACACACATTCACCAATGAGACGACAGTACACCCAAGCATGGGAGGAGATATCAAGATGAATTTGAAATCCAGTATGAACAGAAAAACGACAGAAGAAAGAGAGAGGAAATGAAAAAAGCAGATAGCAAGAGAAAAAGAAAAAAAAAGACGAATCTTCAGGGATGCCAACCCCAAAATGGAGACTGTCACGGTAATTTGTTTTAAGACTAACAAGCCAGACAATGTGCAGAGGAAAATAACTTATTGTCAATGACATGATGGCACCCCTGAAGCAGAGAGAGCAGAGAAGCAGACTGACAGAGTTCTGACTCACGGCCAGTAGTGGGAGGAGCAGTAGCAGCAGTAGTGCTTGTAGGAGAGGAAAGGGCATTGGACAAGGACACGTGACTAGGACTAGAAACATTGGTTACATCCTGGGTCTGGCTGGTGGTGGATGATTGGCGTCTCAGAGCCCCCGCCCCCTGAAAGGAGGTGCCACTCTTGAAGGTGTTGACTACGTCAATCTGTGGGAGGAGAGCGGGACAGGAGAGGACAAATGGCTGCTCAGAGTGACAGAGACCAAATGGCAACACAGGTTGACTGGTGGTTAAGGGAGTACAAAGTGTCTCAATCATGACACGATGGGAGGGACGGACAGCTAAAGGTCAGGGTGGAGTAGCCCCTCAACGAAATGGTGAATTTGACTCAAAGGGTTAGTTCAACCAAATTACAAAAAAACATTTCTCTTACCTCGTCTCAAGATATCTGCCCTCACCCAAAAACACCGGAGGTAAATGAGTTTTTCAATGCTCACAGCATTAAAAAAATTCAAAAGCAATGTGTTTTTCCAGAAATGATGTCCCACTCTGCTCTACAAATAATCCACAGATCTCACTGTGAACAGTTTTTATTGGAACTACTTTGTACTGAGGAAGTCGTCCAGTATCCAGACTAATGGGGCAATTATTTGTGGAAAGAGGCGTTGCTGGTGAATATTTCAAGTGTAATTTTTCAATGTTGTCGGCACCAAAGAACCTTTGCATATGCATATGGGTGCCCGGTAACAGAAATCCCAGAGGCAGAAATTTCATAAACCTAAACAAATATAACCAAAACTATCTGCATGGCTTGATGCCATAAGAGGTAAGACAGACAATGAGTTTGCTAATTTGCGTGATCAGACCCTTTAAAAGACTGCCTAGCCGATGTATAGCATACAGATGCAGCCATTTAGTTCATTCAGTGTACTTTGTTCGGTGGCATCTCCACTCAGTTACTTCAGGATTTAGAGAAAAACTATGGTTTTAGCACAACTTTTGTACAATGTTGCAGTTCTATTGATTATGATAAAATCACTAATGCTCACTAAGTCATTACTTACATTTTGGAGGGTGGCGACATCGACAACAGCCACAAGTGGTCAGATGATTAAACAGGTTGCGTGATTTGTTAAACCACCTTATTTTGCCTTAAAAGTAAAACGGAGTGCCCATAAATTGACGCTAATAACCCGCCATGACATAGGAAACCCATAAGTGTGCAACCAAGCCCCCAGGAAGAGCGCCGGACTTTGAAGCAAATTTTCGTAGTGGCCAAACGGCGGTACTGCAACTTCTGTGTCATCACGTATCGCCATTGGGCCCAAAAATACTTTTTCCCATAGACTTATATTGGGAAAAAGACGTGTAACGTATTTTTTTTTGAGGTAAATCAACTTCCCAGAACAAACACTTGAATAGCCCTTATTTAAATCATTAGGTCCTAAAAGTTGTAAATTGCACTAATAGCCGAATCCAGAGTTATTTCCCTTCCTCCGTTCATGTGAATGAGACCCAGACCGAGGCGTAGTTAAAGGAAACGTTACTGCGACTGCTTTATGGGCCCAATGGATGCGGAAGATCACAGAAAGGTCGAGTACTTTATCTCTCAGCAGTTGAGCCATTTTAGCTCCATGCGCCACTGAGCAAATCTCATAGGAATGAACGGGAGCCCACCTACAACACTGTATCCAGTTCTCTTAATACATCCATGTGTGCAGCACTACAGCAAGGTCAAAGCTGAACCAGGAAGTCGGTCTGTAATTTGTGATGAATGTTTACAATGTTTGTGTTGTAATTTTCTGTCTTCTTTTTCTAATCCGAGGGTTTGTTTAAAACCTGTTTGATCATCTGACCACTCTTGCCTGTTTCCCTGTTGGACCTATTTTTATCGATGTCACTGCAATTCAAAATCTGCTACTTCAGTTGTAATAAACCACAGTTTTCCTTTAATACTGAAAACCTGAATTTCTACTGTCTCTTAACCATGTTTGGCTGCCTCTGTAGGATGTCGAGGGATAGCTCCACCCTGGACTGTTAGTGACACATCAGTGAGATGAAATCAAGTCCAACACACATGCAAAACTGCCTTAAATATCACAGTGTTAACGGTGTGCAGAGTTGATCACAGTGAGAACAATTCAGCGACTATGTCCAGTTGTGTTTAACCCTCGAGGTTTGACCGTCGATCTTCCACGGGTCCACACGGGTGATCGTCTCAGTCCAGTGAGAGAAAGCTGCGTCTTCACGTACCTAAATAAACCATCTTGAGATAAAAATGACTTTAAGGCTGTTACTGACTAACGTGAAGAACATAAAACAGTCTACTTCTTCTTAGGGTTAAGCTTCTCAGGTAATGTCTGAAGTGGTGCGACTTCCTAATGAAAATGGATTATATGACAAAGACAGACAAAAAGTAAAACAGAAAGCCATCTCAGAAAACATCACAGGTGAAATTTTAACTTGAGGATGTTTATCGCAGCTTAGCTGACTACACAAAACCTTACATTTTATATTATTAAGTAAAAATTTTGAATATCCATATATTCTTTCTTTCAGGCAGAAGCAACATGACACAACGAATCGTAACACAGGGATTGAACTTGTGTCCTCACCTGAGTCTGAATGCGGTTGAGCCCTCTGAACCAGAGGATCTGTCCTCTCCTCAGCTCCCTCTCTGCGTGGTCAATCTCCTCGTTGTCTTCATTGACGTCCTCCTCTGGCATCTCATCTTTCCGAGTTAACTGGCCCGCCCTCCGCAGGAAGCGCAACCTGCTATTAGGTACGGAGGCTATCACCTAACCCACAGAGAAGACAGAGCACTGGGTCAAAAGGAAAGGTGACGAGCATACAGCACAGTACAGAGGAAGAGTAAAACACGGAAAACTAGAATTAAATCAAGAAAAAACAGGCACACCGGGAAAACAGAAAGACAGAAACAGATGAGCTTGCTTGTTACCTGTCCCCAGACAAGCTCTCCCAGCCCGAGGAAAACACACCACATCCACTTTTCCAGGTCCAGAGGTTGACAGCTGAATGGCTTCCCTCCTAACTGCACAATCACAATCTACACAAGGCAAAGCGCAAGCCGTGAAAATATATCACATCTAACATATGACAAAATCAAATAATCTGCGTCTGCTTACCTGCATAGCAAAGGTGCCAAAAACAATAGAGCAGAAGATGGGGTTCCTGAAGATACCATCGAAGACGTTCCTCTCTCCGTGGATTTTGCGGGCATTTATCTCGTTGAAGAGCTGCATCATGACGAAGGTGTTGAAGATGATGGTGTAGTGCTCAGATGGAGGAGAGTGGAGAGGAGCGTTACGCCCGCTGTCAATATCAAAGATCTTCTCACCTACAGGGGGTAAAAAAAATAGACAATTAGTATGATGTCATTAACTTTGAACTCATTTTATGTCACATCCTTAAAGTACAGAGCCCCTTGTGTACTGCAGAGCAAAATTACAGTCCGTACCAACAAAGAGCAGTGTGAAGATGATGATGAGCTGATAGACTCCGTGTCCCAGGATGTTCTTTGTCATGGTGCTGGAGATCAGGGGCTTGTTGCGGCCGTATGGCTTCCTTCTCAGCAGAGACTCTGTGGGAGGCTCTGTGGCCAGGGCCAGAGACGCAAAAGTATCCATGATCAGATTCACCCACAACATCTGCACGGCCTTCAGGGGAGAGTCCTGCGGAAATACAAGGGAAATTGCAATTAAAAACCAATAACGTCAAGGGAGCTTTCATAAGCCATAGTCCGTTTGAGTAGTCTGAATCAGAGTGAAATTGATTCTTTTGGTTTGTTTTCTACTTAGTCTGGTTTGGTTTCACAGTGAACAGATTAGAGCGGACCAAATAAAAACAATTGTTTGCAGAAGGGCGTGTAGGAAGGAGCACATTTTACTTTTTCGTCTTGAGAGATGCCACTTATATGCAGGGAATCGTGGACTTTGAAATATTGCTGTCGGAGTGTTTTCACTTTGACTCCATACTGATCTACTTTGGGCATGAATCCCTTCTCCTCCAGTTTATCTTCAATGACTTTATAAATGTCACTATTTGATGTCAAGCTAACATCACCACTCATGTTGACCTGTCGTGTACCTGTGTCTGTCTGAACAAATGCCCGCTCAGGCAGCCTGCATTTTGGTTAGCTTTGAAACGGTCACAGACCACCTCTCACCATCAGTCTCAGACCAGTTGTTTTGGTCTGCAGTAGAGTACGATGAAGCGGACTACATGTCGGCTTGTGAAGGCGCCCTAATAACCAATACTTCTACTGTAACTAATTAACTTTTTCACACACTTATATTTCACACACACACGCACACACACACACACACACACACACACACACACACACACACACACACACAGACCCGCCTCTGACCTGTGTGATGCAGGCGCCAGTGAAAGCCACAATGACGGCCACAACGTTGACAGTAAGCTGGAACTGAAGAAACTTGGAGATGCTGTCATACACGTTCCGGCCCCACATTACTGCTTTAACGATACTGCTGAAGTTATCATCAGTCAGAATGATATCTGACGCCTCCTTGGCCACATCTGTACCAGCAATACCCTGGAGGAGAGCAAAAAAAGGTGCAGTCAGAAATAAAGTAGAATCTACTGTATCATACGGCACTACTCCTCAACCAACACGTGAAAAATGAAAGAATCTGTCTAACCTCTGCAGCCACTAGAAAAAAACTGGACTCTGGACACGTGTCAGCTCTGATGATGGATAATGATGATGTGGACTAATAAAGGGGTCAGTGTGTGTGTGTTGGTGTGTTGATGAAAAGATGGTCCACATTTATGGGAGGAGCAGGACACCCTCCTTGATATTCTGTCATCTTTGGTGAGTTACAGGACAGGGTGACAGGGTGACAGGGTGCAACACCTCATAAACAGTGCTCAATTGTGTCGATAGAAAAAATGCTACATGTGAGGAAATGTTTGTGACTATGTTCCATTCAATTAACCCATTTAGGAGTGCTTTGGCAGGGTTGAAATATCAGAATACATACATACACACACACAAGTAGACGAAACAAATCAGATTTCACACTGAATGTTAAAGGTAGGGTTGGAAGATTTTAGTAACATTTTTTGGTATATTTGTTGTAATTCTCTTTGCACCCCGACAGCTTTCAATAAATCGAATGCTCTGATAAAAAAAAAAAAAAAAATCTGGTATCTGTGGATGTCGCATGCCTGTATTAACCCCGTCCAATAATTTCATTCGGCTCAATTCTAATGATTGGACGGGCTACCTGCCTGTCTACCTGCTTGCGTACAAACAATAGCTATGCTTGTTGTTTACATTCATTATGATATTTTTATGTTCGGATGATAATGGTGGGGTAGAGGCTTTGGAGGGAGGCCTGAAGGGGTGGACTGTCAGTGTTGCCGATTTGGCGACTTTTTCTCTGGATTTAGTGACTTTTGGAGCTAGTGCTGATAGCTACTTTCATTGGAAAAGAGTTCGCAACATTGGGCTCGGTTTTTAGGCTGGATCATATTTAAAATCTATTGTACACTCTAGTTTCTCACGATTACCGACCTTGCCTTTAAAGGACCACATTTGTGGTTTCACACGGCGAGCCAAGAAACCATTACCAGTTTACACCTAACATCAGTGACTCCCACCCTGGGGTTAACGTTTCCAGGGGGTATGTGGAAAGACTGTGGAGTCGCCCAGGTTATTTGAAAACAATAGAAATTATGATTTGTGTTTAGGAGGAAAATGAACACACAAATATGTGAGGCTGATCTTTAATATTTTAAATTTATATCTATTGTCACGATAGCCAATTAATTAACAACCAGTTTAAAATCACTTAAAATGAGCACATTTGGAACAACACAGGTGGTGACAATGAAGAAGTGCTTGAGCTCATCTGATAGGGCCATGGAGTCATGACAAAAAAAGGTTGGGAACCACAGCCGTACATTGTCGGACCAAGGAGGAAAAGGTGCCGTGGATGAGCCAAATATGGGCCAAAATATTTAATTTATGAGGAGAGGAATAACAGCTGAATAACAAATAAATATAAAGCTGTGAGTTACAAGAAAGAGATTATGTGTTGTTTGTTTTTTTCTGTTTTCAGTAGTTAGTAGAAGAGTATTCTGTACTGCAGATAAATTGTGTGAGCTAGAAGAGATCCACTAGGGGGAGCTCCTAATCTACACAGCCAGAGGCAGAGTGCCTGAGAAGAAACCCTAAACACTACAGAGGTTTAGAAGATATCTGCAGATGTTGACCGAGTTCAATCTCAAAAGGAAGCAAGCAAAGCAGAAAATTATACAAACAAGAAAATACAAGAAAATAGGGTTTACTCACCATGGCGAAGCCGACATCAGCTTTCTTTAGTGCAGGTCCATCGTTGGTTCCATCTCCTGTCACAGCCACCACCTGCCTCTGCTCTGTCATAGTACTGTCAATAATGCCTGTCAAACACACATATATTGAACAGAGCATCTGAAAGACAACACAACCCTACGGGATCTTGTGTACGTACAATAATCTTGACTGAATCATTTCAGTTATTTACTGCCTTTGTGAAACTAAACGTAAAAATCTTACCAAGTATATTGTTCTAATTACTAGTCAAAATATCTCATAACACTTAATATACGACACAAACACCTAAAAAGTAACATTTCAGTGAAGTGTGGGGACTTGTTTTAGACAATACAACTTGAATACCTAGCCTTTTTAAGTGGCCTTTTTTCCAGTGTGACAAATGATATAAACAATACAGTACAAGACCAATGTAAAAACAAGACGAGTTTCATTTTGATCAACAGTAATGACTATGAAATAGGGCAACCAGTTCACCTTTGACGAGTGTGTGTTTGTCGGTTGGGGAAGATCTGGCCAGAACTCGGAGTTTAGGCCAAACCTTGTCAATGCGCTCCTGCTCCACCTGGGCACGCACAGACAGACAGAAATAAAAGGACAAGTGGTTGTGATTTTAGGTTTAGAGAAGTTATCTTTCTTTCTCCTGAGCTCAGCCCTCTCTCATACTCTTGCTCACTGTAACAGTAGTTACTGTACCTCTCCTTTCTCATTACGGATCCTCCTGTTGAACTCTTTGCCATCGATACAGATGAAGTCCTCTCCGGGGTGGATGATGCCACACTTGATGGCTATGGCCCTGGCTGTGTTTATGTTGTCTCCCGTCACCATGCGCACTGTGATGCCTGCACGCTGGCACTTCAGGATCGCATCGGGCACCTGAAGAGTGATACATAATTTTCATAACATTAATTTGTAGTCGTGTTTCTGGCCACCTGATGAATATAAGTCCAATATTCACTCTCCTTTTGGCTCTGTTTTGGTTTCCACTAACTCCTGAGACAAATATCTGGCTCTGTTCTTCTATGTTCACCAGCTAGTCGCAAACTGCCATTTGGTGCTGTGTAGGTAACATACAGTATGTTTTTAGGGCTTTATTGCTGCAACAGCTGCCTGCTGCAAACACAAACAATGCTACGGAGAGCTATGAGACTGTGTTTAAACTTGTTTCTATTTTAATCTTGCTTTATTTCCACATCTATGCACATATGTCTCTACGATTGTATGTGTATAAATATATGTCTGTCTTTGTGAAGCACTTTGGTGCAAAACCTGCTTGCTTATATAAATGATAATAAAATAAACTTGAAAAAAAAAGTACTAAAAACTAAAGTACTAGAAAAGGTAATTCTCCTTGTTACTTTGATCAACCCCTTTCGCAAAGTCAAGCGATCCATTACAATATAATGTATTAATTATAGCCGCTTTAAGAACATATACCAGTAGAGCTGCAACGATTAATTGATTAGTAGTCAAGTATTAAATTAATCAGAAACTATCTTGATAATCGATTAATCAGTTTAAAGTCATTTTTTAAGAAAAAAAAGGAAGAAATTCTCCGATTCCAGCTTCTAAAATGTGAATATTTTCTGGTTTCTTTACTTCTCTATAACAGTAAACTGAATATCTTTGAGTTGTGGTCAAAGCAAGACATTTGAGGACGTCATCTTGGGCTTGAGGAAACACTGATCGACATTTTTCACCATTTTCTGACATTTTGTAGACCAAACAACGAATCTATTAATCGAGGAAATAATTGATAATGAAAATAATTATTAGTTGCAGCCCTAAATACCAGGAGCAACAATACTATCTTTGACAGACAAAACACGCACATACTGAACAAATCTAACTCCATTATACTTTAATTTTATCAGAACAATATTCTGCTGCCTTGGTCCCTTTTTGTATTAGCAAGACATATAACGAGGCATTTTATCTTCATTTCTCTTTTCCCTCCGGACGTTAGTCTAGTGGAATAGCTTGGAGAAGTTACTGCATGGAGATTGATCTGTGGTAGAGCCAGCTGGCAAGAGCAGAGTATTAATTCAGAAACACATCTTCTTCCTGACAAAGGTCAGTGTGGGCGAGCACTGCACTCCAAACCCACACACAAACAAACGTGTGCACATACAGTAGCAGCAACTCACATCCATTTGCACATACACACACGCCTGGGACTCTATATCTTTTTCTCTCTGACAAACACATATTCACTTCCACACATACGGAGGCAGGAATATGCATTCTTTCCACTTTATGCTCACAGACACTTGTGCATATTGCACATACACATGAAAAAGCATGCTCATACTCTCATACACACACACGTGCAAAACATACAACGGAAGACCAAATGAATCCACCACTGCAATGTGTAAATATATTGGACATTAAAGTACCACATCAAGCTGCTCATGCCTGTAAAACTCGAAGGATTTAACTAATTTAAAGGGAGCAGATTACAAAGTAAATCTATACAGTGGAGGAGGTCTTTAATGAGCTGGGGGTTAAACAAACATAAGCACATAATTTCATCCTACTTCACATCTTGCAATTATAATGTATGGCTCATCATACCGTAGAAAGCTTTAAAGCAAAACTGTGTAACTTTTTCTTGACAGCAGGCACATGTGATATAAATACTAAAAGCTAATTTAACAGTAGCACAAGTGGAGAAAAATTGAGGGTCAGTAAGCTGACTCTGTAACCAACTAACTCCGTATTTCCTTTAAGTTTGATAACATTAGCCACCATAAGCTACTGGTCATACCAGACCAAATACGGCTGCAGCTGCAAAACCCCTGAGAGTATTGAAGTGAGCAGCAGGGGTGTGTTATATTGCATCTCAATTCAACTAATTCGTAAAAGAAATAATGTGTTATTTCTTCTGTCAAAAGTGACATAGTCTTACTTTAAAGATCAGAAGTGCAATATCAAATGAATTGCTCTTAAGTATTCACATTTTCAACAGACAGCATTGAAAGTATAAACATATTTTAAGGAAATTAGAAAAAGAACAACCAGATATGCTTTAATTTAGATTATGGTTAAAGGACTACATGTAGCCATGTAGAAGCCAAACTAGCTTTTCACCTCATTACTTACACAAAATAAAATAGTAAATAAAAATAAAATGAATTCTAGTGATAATTTCCAAGTCAAGGTTGATTATTTCTTGAAAGTGACAATTCACACTTAGAGGCCTATTTACACCAGTATTCATACATGTGCTGAGTTGATCAAATTGGTGTTAAACTAGTAAACTCTTACAAAAAGCACAAGCTACATTAATTCCTTAGAAGTCAGTTTTAAATAATATGATCTGACAAAATAAAGAAGCTTTCTGAGTTAATATTGTGGCACATTGAGCAAGTTATTACATCCTGCTTTCTCTGCTCCCACCAAGTCATTGTTATCAAGATATCAAGTTCCCGTCTGCCTATCCGTCATCCCTGCTGTCTGTTTTCCTTTGGATTCCCACTGCTCTAGTTGACTGGTCATCCGAAAGAGGAGGTGGAGAGAGGAGGAGAAGAAGAGAAGAGTGGAAGCTTATTAAAAATACAATCTGGCCCGACAGAGGAAGAGGGCAGGAGGCTAGTAGGTGAGACTGAAAAACAAGCCTCTCGTGTCTCTAACACGGATCTGGTTACACTCTCGTTTTCCTCCGTTTCTCCACTTACTCATCTCCCTTCTCCTGCGGTCCGACATCCCTCTGACATGAATCCGATTCTGAATCTGTTTATCTTTCTCTGCCTCTTCTCTGTCTTCCCCCTCTACCCCTCTCTCTCTCCTCTCCTGTCTCTCTGGGGGCAACCCTTCAGAGCAGCTAGTTATTAAAAGATTCTGGAGGAAGAAATTTGAGACTAATAAACAAACCAAAAACATGTTTACCACTCTGTGTGACCTTTTTAGCAGAGCGCAAAGTCATCTCATTTCCAATATTAGCCAGTCTTACTGAGAGACCTGGAAAGATGCTACTGGAGTGCAGCAGTGCACGGCTTTTCCACATCAGTTATCGAAAATGTCAGATGTTAAGTGACTTCTGTGGTGGAAAAGAAGGGAAATGCTGCAAACTGGAGCAATGCAAGGGACTATATTAACAACCTAAGTGTGAATTAATAGATCACAAATGTTGCAGCATTTGCAGAAATATGCATTATTGCATGTCCAATATTCAGCTTTTTCCTGCATATCTGAGTTTTAAATTAAGATTTTGATTTGTTTCAGGACAACTCTATATAGTTTGCTTAAATATACAACCTTAAAACCTAAGAACTGTCTCTCTTGTCTCTATGTAGTGCAGGCTCTGTTCGTATCTGCATATTTTTTCATTGCTTTTATCGTTGATTGTATTTTTTTGTGCTTTAATCATTGACTAGGGGACTAGAGATGAAATTTAGCCTTCCTTTGTCTCACTGTCAAATAAAGCAATAATCTAAAACTAAACTAAGAAACTAAATAACAGTGTGATACTCGTCTAGTTGTTCCTAAGATCGTTTGCTTATTCATTTTAACTACGATGGATTCTCTTTTCCCCTACTTCTCTCTGTACTTATTTATTTTATGTAGGTCTGTTCAGATGCTTGCATAACTCAGCTTCAGATAGAAAGAAAGAGAAAGGCGTAGTGAGAGAGAAAGGTATGTGCAGAGAAAGTCTAAAGAAAAAGAGAGCAACCAGAGAAAGGTGAAAATCAAACCCTACGACACGGAGAGAAGTGGAAACGAAAAATCATGGTGTGGAGAGGTTGAATGAGAGCCCTTGTTAGAGACTGAGGAGGGGGATGGAAAAAAAGATGAAAGGAGGAAGTTGAATAATGCAGTAGTCAGTTAGCTTCCTGCTTCTCTGTACCTGCACAGGAGCTGTCAAGTGAGGTCAGTTTCCTGCTGTACACAGATACCTCTTTCCACTCCACTTTCTTTCTCCTTTTCTTCAAGAGAAATTAATCATAAAAGACTTGAAATAATTTCTCGATGCATCACTTACTGGATTTCTATAAATTGTTTGTTGTGTTTGCCTTCAACAGAGCTGAAAGAAGTACTCAAGGTAAAAATGAGCAATGAGACAAAGGGAAAAATACTGAAGAAAAAGTGCTGCAGTCAAATTACAGTAAATTATAAAAATATATATTATTTAATAAGTTAGGGAATAAGTTTTACAAGTCAGAAATTGAAGTCTCAAATGTCAAAAGTCTGTTAAGAAAGAGAATTCAAGGAGTGTTCAAATTGAATTAATGATGCCTTAACATTTAATAAAAATGTTAATGTTGTCAATGGCCCGGGTGGAGCTACAGTAGTCTCACTACTTTATTGCAGTTAGGGAGTTTAAACTCCAGCAATGCATCATATTGTCACCGTTGGATGCAAACCTTGCACCATGTCTCCAAATTAGTTTTTAGATTACGTACTCCTCTGTAGGTTGAGAGAATGTTTTAACCTCTTACCCTTTATTAAACTGTCGTTCATAGTTCCTTAAAGATGACATTTTGGAGATTCTTTCCCATTAACAGGGATATTTTGTGATCTTATTTTATTTTGAATATAAAATCTTCATCTGCAAACTGACAAGTAAACACTAGTAAAAACTAATTGTCCTCATAAAATATAGTAGAGTTAAAGTATAAAATGGGAATACTCAAGTAAAATGGCAGCACCTATACTTAAGTAAAATAAATGTGTTTAGTCACAAAGCTTTTTTTCAAGAATATCTTTTGTTTTGAACTTGTTCACGCCTCAATAGCTACGACGGCATCTCACCAGGCATCTGCACAGGAATGTTCTAGCACTGGCTCACAACCAGAAATTGCACGTTTGTGGACCCAATGTAATGAATCAATATATTAAATAAAATATCTATATAATACAGTATTTATTCACAATATGCAACATCGCAACTGCAACACATATAAGTCGCAACTGCATGTTTTATATTATAATATTAAAAATATTCATATAATAATATTAGTAACGTACGGAAAGTGAACAGCTCACGTTCAGGCTTAAATCAGGTAAAGCTGATCGGCCTAGCTGAAGGGTGCATTTCATCAATCAATAATCATTTAGTGAGGCAATCATCAGTGAAGCAACACACACACACACACACACACACTCACGTGCACGCCGGCACGCACGCACACGTCTTTCACAATGACACATGACCCCTCTTATAAAAAGGTAGCGACCAGGTTACATGGCTGTCTCCGTCGCTCTGCTCTGCTCTCTGCCTGTGTCATGGATGTACAAAGAGCTGCAGGTCTGTGTGTCTGTTTGACAGAGGGGAGGGGGTGAGCCGCACACACACAATGACGCAGAGCAGAGTGGCCACATCGAACAGGATGACGCTTACACCTCAGAAGCAATCTCTTAATTAATTATTATTAGTATACGTTATTTATTTGTGTAAATCTTCTTATATTTTAAAACAGAAATTACAATTGTATTAAAAAAATAATAAACATCTATCTGTATCTAAATTCATTTCATGTCTTATAATTTATCTATATCATTTTGAACAGTCGTACAGTATGTCTGCTCTTGTAACAAGATGTCTTCTATACGATTACGCAAAAAAGCAAGACGATTTTCTCAGATATGACAGAGTTGTATGTAGAAAGGTCCAAACACCCTCATAAATGTAAGTATGAAAATTGTAAACGTAGTAAAGATGTTTAACACAGTGCGTTGACAGAGGATAGATGGCTGATATACTGTATGTTACATATTCATTCCCGAGGAGGACACACCAGTGACCACCTTGCTGGTGCTGCAGCATGCAGTACAGCCCATTTACCCAGCATCCTTTACTACTCCCAGTATGTCGCCAAAATATTTCACACTGTCCTACCTCTGGCCTGACAGGGTCCTCTATCCCGACAACACAGATGGCGGTGAGGTCATTGAGGATGTTGGTCTCCTCATCCCAGGAGGGCTCAGGATCACTGGAGAAATCACGGTACGCCACGCAGATGGTCCTCAGGCCATCACACGCCATGGGCTCGATCACCTTCTTCACCATCTCGTCTTTGTCCCGTGGACGGAAAACCCTCGACTCACCCACCTCGCTCAGGATATGGCTGCATCTGTAATTAAGAGTGGAGCGGTGGGATGAGGGTGTTTTAAATCATGTATTGTAACTTTGGTATTGTCAGAGTTGTGTGTCAAAATGACCCAACATGGAAAACCAAATATACTGTACAGGAATCCTGGCCTATGCACCCACTTCAGACAGTATTGAATGTTAAATGCAGTCTTTTAACCGTAGAGACTTTGAATGAACAGAAAACCATCGTTATGGATGCATGATCCTTGCCATTGTGGTCAAATGGCTCAGGAGTGCCTGGCAACCTCTGGGCCATGAGAGTGGACCAACTGCACCACTAGAGCACTGCCTAAATTACTATTGTAGCCAAAATACATTAACTTCTTATTTACAGTAAATTGATTCCTCAGTATCTAAATAAAATGAATATAAAAATGGAAAATAAAGAGGTGTACTGGCATAAAGGGCAACTCAAAGATCTGTAAATTAACTGTAATTTGTGTAAAAGTCATTTTAGGATTTGTTTGTAGCTTAATCTGTAGGCTACTTTTGTTAAATGTGTAAAATCCACAGTGTAACAGCCATTTATACAAATTGAATGTTCAATTTTAATGTCATTTGCTGTAAAAAGAGAATTTCTGCTCCTTCCTTCAGTGAGTGCAGGAAGCTTTTTAACTGTGTCTCGTGTTTTTCTCAGCAGAGTTACTCATTTGGTACTGTAGTTATTGTAATATTCTGTAAAAAGTCACAGTTGTGTGACCTTCTAGTGGAAATTCAGCCCACTCTCTCTGCTGAGGGAATGTGCAATAGGATATACCCTCAAGTACATTATGTACTCGAAATGGATTAGATATACATTTGGTAAAAAAAAGAAAAAATCAGCACTTGATTATATCACATTACTGTACAACAAGGTTATGTGCTGCTATTAATATCAGAATCATCTCATTTTAATCACAAAACCAGACTCACTTCTTGAGGACGATCTCAGAGGCTCCCTTGCTGTACATGCGGAAGCTCCCATCAGGCAATTTGACGACGGTGCTCATGGACTTCCTGACAGAGTTGAAGGTGTAGACTTTGTAAAGCTTCTCCTCGGGGATCTGGTTTCTTATTGGCTGGTAATCCCGCTTCAGGTCTAAAACCAATCCCAGCAGGCCGCACTCCGTCTTGTTGCCCACCTGCTTCGGCAGACCGCCTTCCTTATCTGGGGGCTGGAGGAGGGAAGAGGAAGAGATTTTCGGATGTTTAGTTCTACTTTCAGCCTCATTTTCCATACTTTCATGCGTTTATAATTTTATTACATCAATAGTGGTATTTTCTAATTTGGCAAATAAAGAAAATCCTGTATGGAGACTCTCAAGTCTTCAACTGAATACGTTTTAGGAACAAACACTCAACACTGTTTGTTCTGTGATCTATTCAATCAATGAGATTCTCTTTTCTTCAGCGCTGGAAATAACTGCTCGTGATAATTAACCAGCTAGCAGGTGAAAGGGTTGCTCTGTGTGGGAGGGTGGGAGATGAGTTAGATGGAATCAAATTTGGATGGTCTTATTTCAGGCACACGGCTCAACCCATCGCAATCTGTAATTGTACACTTGGAACCATGTTTTTCTCCGGTTCGGTAAACATCTCAGTATCCACATTTCTACACGAAGACATGGATTGTGCAAGAACGATAGACACAGCCGCACTGGGTGACATGTTTTCTTTTTGTTTATTTTTTTACATATAACGCATGTGATAAAATAATTTTTTTTAAATTACCAATTAACATGCAGATTATTTTCTTGATTAAGCGATTAATCGTTTAGTCTATAAAATATGAGAACATGTTAAAAATAGGGCTGTCAATCAATTAAAATATTTAATCGCGATTAATCGCAAATTAATCACACATTTTTTATCTGTTCAGGATGTACCTTAAGGGGAGATTTGTCAAGTATTTATTGCTCTTATCAACATGGGAGTGGGCAATTATGCTGCTTTATGCAAATGTATGTATATATTGATTATTGGAAATCAATTAACAACACAAAACAATGACAAATATTGTCCAGAAACCCTCACAGGTGCTGCATTTAGCATAAAACAATATGCTCAAATCATAACATGTCAAACTGCAGCCCAACAGACAACAACAGCTGTCAGTGTGTCAGTGTGCTGACTTGACTATGACTTGCCCCAAACTGCATGTGATTATCATAAAGTGGGCATGTCTGTAAAGGGGAGACTCGTGGGTACCCAGAGAACCCATTTTCATTCACATATCTTGAGGTCAGAGGTCAAGAGACAACTTTGAAAATGGACATGACAGTTTTTCCTCACCAAAATCTTTTCTAACGCAAGTTGGGTTAATGCGTTAAAGAAATTAGTGCCGTTAAAACTAATTTGCGTTAACGCTTTATTATTGCGTTAACTTTGACAGCCCTAGTTAAAAAATAAATGGCCTTCACAATATCCCAGAGCCCAAAGACAGATCCTCAAATTGCTTGTTTTGTCCAAAACCCAAATATGCTCAATTCACTGCAATAGAAAACAAAGAGAAGCAGCACATTTTTATTTTTAAAAACATTGAACAAACATTTTGATTAAAAAATCCATCACTCCATTATCAAATTTGTTTCTGATTAATTTTTGCTGATGATCAATTACTGCGTTTACTCCGAGTAAAAGTGAAATGGTATACAGTATGTGATGTCAGTGGTGCAATTTCTCTACCTCTCAAAGCTGGAGTGTGTTTATCATCAGCCAACTGTAGAGCCTTTTACTGTTATGTGTGTGTGTGTGTGTGTGTGTGTGTGTGTGTGTGTGTGTGTGTGTGTGATACCTGTTCAAATCTGAGCACGTGGCTGTTCAGGTGCTACAGTATATGTGTGCAATTTGCGTACAAACACTCACTGTATGTGCAAGTGTGGTCAGCTTGTGGAAGACTAGGCGTTGCCATGGTAACACTGGGCAAAGCATACTTGGAAGGAGAGACTTGGGAGAAGAGAGGGTGCTCTCTCTCTCTCTCTCTCTCTCTCTCTCCACCACTTGGGGATTCGTACTCTTTGGCTCAGATTCTCTTACAGGGTTTTCACTCATCTCACTTCACACATGTCTTTGAATCTTTCTGTGTCTCCCTCTTCATCTTTCCCCCAGTCCTTATATATTAGTATTTACCGCGTTTCACTTCATTTACTCGCTCTCACTCTAATCTGTCAAATCACATAGGAATACAAGCAATGAAGCATACTCTCCATATTTCTTTCTAAATGTTTTCTATTTCAGCCACTGTGATAGAACAAATCTCATTATCGTCTATATCCTACACACACACACACACAACCTACACACACACACACACACACACACACACACTTACCATTGTAGTGACACTGATGCTCATAAGTCCGGACACATGTGAGACTGTGCAATCCCTACTGTCATTATTCATAACATGCCTCTTCACATAATCACACAGTCTCAAGCTGATATTCATTTTAGTTTGATGACAGACAGATGTGGGGATAAAAAAGACGTTCTGTTACTCTTCAGAAATGCTAATCGAGGGAATTAGGGCTGCAACTAGCGATTATTATCACTATTTATTAATATGCTGATTATTTTCTTCATTAATTGTTTCATTAGAAAATGTCAGATAATTATGTATAACTTCCAGTATAACTTCCCAATATAGAGCTCAAGGTAGTGTCTTCAAATACCTTATCTTGTCCAACCATCAGTCTGAAACCCAAAGATATTCAGTTTACTATCATATATGCAAAGAAAAGCAGCAAATCCTCACATTTGGGGAGCTGGAAACAGAGAAACTTCTGAATGAAAAATGACTGAAATTATTAATCAATGATTAAAATAGCAACGATATACAGTTAATCGATTAGTTGTCAGCTATTCAATGAATCAATCGCCAACTATTTTGATAATCGATTAATCGGATTGAGTCATTTTTTAAGAAAATAAAAAAGTCAAACATCTCTGATTCAGGTTTCTTTATTCCTCTATAACAGTAAACTGAATATCTTTGATTTGTGAAAAAAAGCAAGACATGAGAGGACGTCATCTTGGACTTTGGGAAACACTGATCAACATTAATTAATAAACCAAGCTAACTAATTAATCGAGAAAATAATTAACAGATTAATTGATAATGAAAATAATCGTTAGTTGCAGCCCTATACATAGATATAATTTTCAGTTGTTTGACTGAACTTTTAATCAACTAATTGTTTCAGCGCTAACAGAAATGAGCACGACTTGGGCAACATGAATCTGTTGTAAATCTGAACAAGTAAGTAGATGTTGTTGTTAATGTGTATTGTAGAACGCTGTCCTTGTTTGTTCATTTGGACTGCTATTAGCTGGCACTGAGCTGAAACCTAGTCTCCCTGGGGTCTTGCTATAGAGTACCTACTGTACAGTACACTTGACAACTACACTCACAGCTAAAGAACAGCACGCCAGGTACACTCTCTACACACACACACACACACCTACGCATACACACACACCTACGCATACACAACAACACAGTATGTCAAAAGCACACTGAACATAATGCGTCTGACTTGCTGCTAAGCAGACACCTTCAGTCTGTGCTATTTGCCCCAAAATAGATTAACTGCAGGCTTTTTGTTCTGCTTCTCAACAAGCCTCCAACCAAGATTAGATTTAAAAGGATAGCTTGGCATTTTTCGACGTTTTGAATTTGACTTTCTTGTTGTTGTTTTCTTCGCTCAGCACTCGCCGCAACGTGTTGAGAAAGATTCTGTATCGACAGCGTAGTTAATCACATTAATGGCTTGTTGGAATTGGTGCACTCACACTCTCCATCTAATGGCCGTTCTTGTCCACCTGCTAACGAGGTTTTGATAGAGAATGCTAATAATGTGTTAATGTGCCTGACAAAGGCTTTAATATATTCCCATACAGTGAATAAGAACATATTACTGAGCTGCAATGTATTATCTGAACTGAAGGTCTACAGAAGGTGTCGTGTAAAGGTTGTAAAACCCTTTGAGGCAAATTTGTTATTTTGGGTTATATCATTTAAAAATGACTTGACTTAACTTGAGATCAGCAATGTCAAGGTTTCACTTTTCTGTGTTTTGTAGTTTTAGTTTCAGCAAATCAAATGAAGCAAATAGGACTCTAAGCAATCTGTGGAAATGTGGCTACATATTGCAAAGCTTAATTCATCTGTCTAGTGAGTGATAGGTCTGCTTTTGATGTTTGCTTAATCAGCTCAAATTCTGAAACCACAATGTCTCCAGAAACAATGAATATTGATTCATTCAGGCTCAGACATATTCCACATGTCCCCGTAGCTGCAGCTGCTACGAGCAAGAGGTTGCAGCGGAGACAGGTTAGAGAGAAAAGTCATCTAAAATCTCATTAATCATTAAAACCCAATCAGAGCACTGGCCCATGTTCACCTAGTAATTGGACATATCTGGTTAATGTTCAGCTGTGAGTCTCACAGATACAGACAAGAGTATAAATACTTTATACCGAGTTTGCGGTAAATAACAGAATGAATGCCTTTTCCTAATGACCAATGATTACATCAGGAAGACACTGGCTGTCATTGGCTAATGAGGGGATGGAACAAATGGTGTCATCTGCACTGTCTGCTAAGTGTTTGAGAGAATAGGCTCCCGGCAACAGAAAAACATCACACTAAACAACTAAATGACCAGCTGAAAGCCATACAGGATGGATTATAGTTTTAAAGGATTATTCATAAACATAACTTTAGTAAATAAGAGGTTTGCCTTCCCAGCTATTTTTAAAAGCAGTAATGCAATCTACTAAAGAGGACAAATTTCATTTCAAAAAGCAAACTCATTTAAAGCTAGAGTAGGCAAGTTAGAGCAAATGTGATTAATAAAAGTTATTTTTATAAAACGGTCACTATATCCTGACAGTAGTGCAATAGACAGGTAATCTGAAAAAAAATCATGTTTCTCTGTGTCCTCCGGTGCTCCTAACGGCATCTGCAGGATTTCACAGACCGGAGGAAAACAACCAATCAGAGCCGAGCTGGAGCCTGCCGTTCCTGAGCAGCTGTCAATCACTCGCGAACTCCGATCAAACGGTCAAACTAGGCAGCGCTGATCAAATATGAATCAATATTCTGTTAACTGTAATGTCTATTTCTCTCCTCAAATGTTTTCAGAATCATCGTGTAGTGTACTGTTTAGCTGTAAAATGAAAAAGTTTGTGATCCAGCAGCCACATTGAGATCAGTTGAGGAAATACCAAGCACCGCCCACCAGCCGGAGAACACTTTCTAATTTTACAGCTAAACAGTACACTACAAGATGTTTATGAAAACATTTGAGGAGAGAAATAGGCATTACAGTAACAGAATATTGATTCATATTTGATCATTGCTGCCTAGTTTGACCGTTTCATCGGAGTTCGCGAGTGATTGACAGCTGCCTCTGTTGAATGAACAGCCAATAGGAACGCTCTCTCTCTCTCTGCAACAAAACCAAGCAGGAGGAGATAAATAAATGGCAGACGGCGACACCGCTGCCTTTTATTCTCAGAGATTCCGCAGAGCCTGACGCGAGGTGCTACGCACATGGACAGTTGCTGGCATGGGATGCCCAGCGTTGGCATCACCGGGCTATGCTTGGCACGTCCTGGCCTGCACGTGGCTGAGGACCAGCTGCCCTCTCCCTGGTCCGTGGGTGCTCCCGCAGGCAAGGACATATGCCAGAGGGAGAGCTGGCAACTTTACTTCCTATTCCACCCGGGGCTCTCCTTAATCCATCCCTCCTGTTCCTTCTCCTTGTCTTCCATTTTCTTACTCTTCTCTTCACACCCAACCCCACCCTCTTACTCCTCTGTCTTCTCTTTCTATTTTTTTTATACTTTCTTTCCTGTCTTTCCTTTTCTTATTCCCTTCTATCCTCCTTCCTCGCTGTGGATGTTTTTCCCCTCCTCATTATCAGTTGCCCCAGTCTCCTACAAGCCGGGGGGCCTCAGCCTTCCTTCTCGTTCCCTCTTTGCATGTAGGAGTGGATGATATTCTAGCTCTCCACACGACTGTACCAGCCAACTGGGCTAAGGCCTGGAGGCACGCTGAAGGGCAGTAATACAGTCTTCCAGTCCATGATGAGGACACTTGTCACGCGAGTTTGTTTTCTCTCTCGTCCTCTTGTATAATTTTCCCATCATCTTCCATCCTTTTGTTGAACCTTGCTTTGCTTCCCTTTCCCCCTTCACTACATTTATTTACGTTATTTCCTCCTAATGTGTTGTTATGTCCTTTATTTGCCCTTGTACTGCAGAGATTTGATTTTTCAAAAACAGTAAGAGTAGACACAAGTCTCAATTTCCAATTCAATCCATTTCAAAACGTGTACTATCGAATCTGTGTGAATGTGTTTTCAATAATATCTTCAGTAACAGTGACAATACTGATATAGCCTTCCTTGTATACCATTGTTTTACCTATATATTAATACCAATACACAATTTCAATTTATAAAAATCTTTACCAAATACGGTTATTATATTATCACTATTAGTACGATTATAAAATCTGTGCTTGTCTGATGTGCCATCTCCACAATAATCTAACCTGTCCATGGGTCTAATAACAAATTGTGTTGGTGCTCTTGCCACCATTTAAGCTCCCCTGCATCTTAATTTCACTTTATCATCTTTAGTTTCTGGCTTTGAAAAGTTACAAATTCTGTCGTCACAGACGTGCAAAGCTCCACATAAGGAGTATTGCTTACCCTGGACGCTGCCTTTGATGTGTGATTGGCAGGTTATTAATTAGCTAATTTGAGTTGAGAGAAAAGAGATTGTTACAGTAGATTCATAACCTGGTCTCATGTTTTAGGTGTATTGATACCTCGTCAGCGTTCAGCACTACTCAGTTACATCATGCTCTGCCTCAAGTTGCCGGTCAGGTGGTTTAAAGTTCATCAGGCTCCAGCATACAGCTCATGGCTGTGGGATTTGTGTTTCTTTCAAAGCTGTACACCGTGGTTCACGTGTTTCCATACCAACGTCAGCCACATAGATTTTTCTATGTGGGAGTTTTAGGTTGTTTGTACTATCTACAGTATTTGCCCTTCTTCATTTTATTTTAGGGCTGTCAATCGATTCAAATATTTAATCGCAATTAATTGTATGATTGTCCTTGGTTAATCATGATTAATTGCAAATAATCACACATTTTTTTTATCTGTTCCAAATATACGTTAAACCTGCAGTAGGCAATGTATTTGTGGCACTACTGTCAGGATATAGTGAGCGTTAAAAATCACTATTTTAGTCATATTTGCTCCATTTCTACCCACTGCAGCTTTAAAGGGAGATTTTAAGAATTTAATACTCTTATCAACATGAGTGGGCAAATATGCTGCTTTATGCAAATGTATGTATATATTTATTATTGGAAATCAATTAACAACAAAAAAAAATTACAGATATTGTCCAGAAACCCTCACAGGTACTGCATTTAGCATAAAAAATATGATCAAATCATATCTTGGCAAACTGCAGCCCAACAGGCAACAACAGCTGTCAGTGTGTCAGTGTGCTGACTTGACTATGACTTTCCACAAACTGCATGTGATTATCATAAAGTGGGCATGTCTGTAAAGGGGAGACTCGTGGGTACCCATAGAACCCATTTTCAGGTCAAGGGACCCCATTGAAAATGGCCATACCAGTTCTTCCTTGAAGAATAGAGTGTAAGTTTGGAGCGTTATTTAGCCTCCTTTGCAACAAGCTAGTATGACATGATTGGTATCAATGGATTCCTTATGTTTCAGTCTCATATGATGCCAGTATCTTCTCTAGCTTTAAAACTGAGCCTGATACACCCTCCGAAAGATCGATGCGTTAATGCGTTAAAGAAGTTAGTGACGTTAAAACGAATTTGGGTTAATGCATTATTGACGCGTTAACTTTGACAGCCATATTTTATTTACATCTCATAGAAACTCCCACGCCATCCTGACATCTGGGCTTGCGTGACAAAAAATCTTTAAAAGCTGTATAGGGTACATAACATGCAAACCTATTTATATAGAAATAACACAACTTTAGATTAAGTTGCCTGTAGCTTTAATTCTGCCTCGATGAAGTATTTCACAAATATCACTTTGATGTATGTTGATGTATGTAATAACACTTAAATTTACTTTAGGGTATAATCCAAAGTATATCCAAAAATGACTTTACAACTATATAATATTATTCTACGTTTGATAAAATAGAAAACAGATCATCAGCTTTATTACCACTGACCTCACATTGTCAATACACATTCTATGCATTTAATTTACGCTGGTCTAGAAAAAACTAGAACATAGTTACTGAAAGCATGAAATCTATCATGTCATGTGTGAGGGGAAACGCAGGGAGCCCATTAAGCTTCGTGCCTCTGAAACATCAAAGCATTGTCGTTCCGATGTGATGACGACTTCTTATTCACTGCCATCTCAGCAACACTGTCAGGTCTGTAAGCAAGTGCTGAACACAGAGAGCGAGAACAAGAGAGGGAGATAATTCTGCTGAAGATGTCTCTGTCTCTGCTTCCTCTTTCTACTTCTCAAGTAGAGTGTCCAAAACTATTCCACTGGGACGCCGGGTGCTTCCAGCTAAAGACATCCAAGATACTCTCATCTCTCCTCCATGTTGTGCAAACAAGCACGCAAAGTCCAGATGACAAAAGCACTGTGAGCCAAAGCCAATTACAGCAGGACCTCACTACTGAAAAAAAAACGAGGCAGTTGGTTGTGTTAACAAACAAGAAATTGCTCATTGTAGAGCGACAGATGGAGTTTTTTTTCCTATTGAACATGAACTGAATCTTGTATTTCTATTATCTGTGTTTCAACATCAGAAACATTATCCATTTTCTCAACCACATACTGAGCTAACTATCCCCAAACACCTATCCCTCACAATTGAAGCCATCTGTGTGAGTATAGGTGTGTGTGTGTGTGTGTGTGTTATCTGCCTCTCTTGTCCCTGACCGTAATAATGACCTGAGCAGGTGGTTGGAGCAACATGAGCCGGAGCTCGCAGGACACTCACACAGCCGTGCTAAACACATGCCACTGTGCTGCGAGAACATACACCTGTGATCCAAATACCTCCTTCAGTGTGAGTATGCCTGATAGGACAGATGTGTGTCTGTGTGTGCATCTGCAGTTAACTAGTTTTATAAACGCATGTAATATGTCTCATAAAAAAACTAAGAATGTGAAGTGAAAGTTGAAAGAAAAAGGTTAAAAGCGCGGCTGATTATATGGGGCGACTGTTTGCTCTGAGGCTCTTGCCACTGGCGATGACGCACGTTCCTCTGAAATGACGTCAGTATGTTGACGTCATTCAGTGCCGTTAACAATTTGCTCTGTAGCGTGCTTGACTTGTCTGCAAGAGATATGCAAGGCACACTGGTGTGCTTATTTGTATGCACGCATCCTTTTTAGAATAAATGAATGAGTGTACACGTGGGTATAGTATCTACCAGCATGTGCATGTACAGTATGCTTATACTGTATGCGTGCATGGATTCATTGTGTAAATGTGTGTGTGGATTTCTCCCTCGAGGATGAGGCTCCTTCAGAAGAAACAGAGCCGTGCCACTGGCTGTATTATGGAGCCAGAGAGGCGGTAGGGGGACTGATACGGGTATCAAAGCCTGCCTCTTCTCCTTTGTGCCTTTGTGTGGTGGCCATCAAAGACTTCCATAGCCATCCTGGCATCCCACAGGATTGGCCTCTTATATAAGAACACACCAGCCAGCATACTGCGAGGCTGGAGTGGCGCTGAGGGAGTGGGGGCGGCTTGGGGGAGGGAGATGGGGATGTACTAAATATTCCTCAGAAATTTCCCCGTTTTTGCACCCTGCTTTCTGAGTTCACCTCATTCCTTAATTAGTTATTACGTTTGTGTTTCTGCGTCTTGCTTCCCCTATATGCATTTCTTTCATTCTAATAAGAGCTATCAGTGAATAAATGCATTCATGCCGACATGCACTGTACTCTCTACTATTAATGTGCTAGATTTTATGTTCCGTAGAATATTTATTTATGTATTTTCTGTGGATATATATGCATGGATGAACAGTTCTGGATGTATGTATATGGGTAGCTAAGTGGTACAGTAACTACTGTTGATGGAAGGTAGCAAACAGTACAAGTATGCACGCTGATATCATTTGAAATTTACCCTAAGTTTACCTTCTACTTTGGTGCATGAGATGAGCTCTTTTATGAATGAAGAGATTATAAAACAGACTGAATGTGCCGTTTAATCCTTCAAGTGTAATGTGAGTGGTATAGCCAAGACAAGAAAAAAGCTCCAGCAACACATTACTGTAAAGACCTATTTAAAAAAAATTATCTACATTATCGAAAGTCTGTGAATGTCATCTATAGCCGCAACGTTCAAATGGTGATTTGTTGATGGAACTATGAGTTTGCCTCAGTTTACCTTTTCATCCAGCATTTTTTTTTTGTCAAGACGTGCGGCTACATTAACAAAATGTATCCCTTTTGAAACACCTGGAGAAATGCATTGCAGCATCACATCAAACTATCTCAATGGAATCAAGCACCGGCAGACTGGTGCATCTTATTATCAGTCAGTTCCCAATAGAGACGCAAAATACTTTAATATCACGTGCCTTGTTCTTACTTGTTTTCCATAATTTGTCTTTGCCATGTAACAACCAAGCATTCTCATTTTAGACAAGTAGTGTTATGCACAAATGTGTATCTTACTTTTTTTTGTAATATCTTACTTTCATAGTTTGTTTGTTATTTTTTAATATAATTATTTTTTTCAGAATTGTAATCACGATTTTAACAAATAATGCTACATTTTTGGCAAATTAAAAAAAATAAAACCCTTAAATTTGTATTTCTAAAGGCACTCAAATTTTCTAAATCCAAAAGGTCTGCAGTGTACTGAGTAATTTAAGTTATACCACAGATATTGAATGGGCACTGTCTTGTTTCTTGTGCCTCAGTCTTGACTTGGACTCAAGCCCCGTCTGTACTCGGTCTAACTTCACCTTGACACTACTCTGACTTTGACTTGTGTCTGACTAGACTGAAGCGCCCCTAACTACAACCCAGGCTGTACAGTAAGTCTGGGTCAAATACAGAGTCACCATTTGGTATTTGGCAGGTGGAGGAAAGATGCAGCTGTAAGATACACTGAGCAAATCCAAGGACTCCACTGATATATTGAGTGTAGATAGAAACTGCAGCATGTGTGGCGGGATGTCAGATTTGACCTGTCTTTGACAATAAAGCTTTATTTAAACAGGAACATTCTCTAAAGAGAGAAGTGTCCATGCTAAAGGTCCTGCAACACAGGGCTAAATGGGAATAAATACACCATGCACATTGTTGAGGAATTAAATTAAATTTGTCGCTGTTTTATATATTTAGATAGGTGCTATGTGAGCGGACATTAAAAAGATAAATATCACTGTGTAAACTGGCACAAAGCCTGGGAGACGCACAATTAGGCTACTTATACGCCTGCAGTAACTGCATTGCTTATGAGCATCTACTGTGCTTCAAAGAAACACAAGACACAAATATGTAGCTCTCCATCTTAGCAACCCAGTGACCAACACTCTATTTTCACAAGACTGTGATCGTGCCTTGAGGGGTAGGAAGTGAAATCTGTGGGATCCTTCCATCGCAGATGTCCCGCCTGCTCAGCTCATTCCCCATGCATGCTCCATAAGGGCATTTGTCAGTTGGTCGGCCATCAATGAATAGACTCTAAAGGGGTTTACAAGGATGGTGACACACAGACAGGCACAAATGGTGTGTGTGTGCAGGTGAGTATATGTGATCATGCCAAGAAAATTTCCACTGAGGCATGCAGCTCTATGAGTCTGAGGACATCCTGATCTTGGCAATCTTTTCTTTCAGGATATTTATGCCAAATGCGTTATTATGAAAATAATCTTTCAGACCTGTGGCCTGAAGGAATATCTTTGCAAACAGGTTTCAGATTCTGAGATTAGAACATGTAACTGTCTGTCTGTCTGTGTCCTGCATACAGGTCTTATTGGCTTAGAGAGAATCTCTCTTTGCTGCATTCACTGTAAACAGGAGACAATCTCCAGCACTTAGACAGATTGGATTCAATTACAGTCTGCTATGCTCTGAATATCAGATAAGACAGAATTACACAACCGTTCTCAAGGTGACAAGTTGAGTGAATGCCTGATGAATCTAAAGCAGCAGCCAAGGACACCGACTGCCTGCTTCGCCAAGAAGAAAGCACTGCAGAACTGTCTCACTGTCTCAGGGCCGCTCTCATCATATGGTTCCACCGCTCACACAGAGGGAGCTGAAATATATGCAGCTAACCCACGATATCTAAGTCTTAACTTAATAGGCTTTAGTACAATATAATATCTTAAAAATTGTAATAAGGGTTCATAGAGAGTACCACATATGACGTAAAATGTAAAAATGGAAGAGGTATATGTGCTGTTTCAAATTCCAGATGAAAGACTTTACCGTTTTGTAAGATATACATGAATTCATGTGTTTAGGTGTATGTGTTCAACCCAGTATCACTGAAATAGACCCGCCTGTCCACCAGAGGATAGTGTGTCAGTGTTGCATTCTGTCTTGCCAAGCGTGAATATTACACGCAAAGGTGCAGTACCAGCAGGGGGCAACAAAACCACCCATTTAGGTTTAGGAAAAATGTCATGGTTGGCCTTAAAATAAGTGCATAACTTAAGTACAATATGTACAAAAAACAATGCAACCTAAGTACGGAAAACACACCACAAAGTCAATAAAAAATGCATCACTAAGGTAACTTACAAAACACAGGCGTCGAACAGCGGCCTCCTGATTGAAATTCCTGTGTTTGTTGGACCCATCCACCTCCCCTACCACCCACCATAAGCAGTCTCTCTCACTTTTTATTCTACGTCACTACCTCTGTACAGACTACATTGTGTACAAAAGACATACCAAAAGCAAGAACGGCATTCTTACTGCACGCTTTTGCCATGTGCATTATCGTGTCACTCATACGCCTTTTCGTGCGACCTGGCTGATGTGTTCAGATTCAGAAACAATGTATCCCTTATACTTTACATTCATGTTCAACCACTAGAGGAAAGCCCTCTAAAGTAACTTCTACAATGGAGACCATTAAAGGTGGCTTACCAGTATCTTGGTGGTATAGGCGCTGTTGATGGAGATGGAATTGACCAGTAAGTCCAGTGATTTTGGTGGCAGAGCTCCAGGTTCTGGGATTTCTTTATAGTGCACATCTCCAATGTAACACTGCACAGCCGTCATGCGGTTGGTGGTCAGCGTGCCGGTCTTGTCGGAGCAGATGGCCGTAGCGTTGCCCATCGTTTCGCATGCATCCAGGTGACGCACCAGGTTGTTGTCTTTCATCATTTTCTGGTGGTAGGAAACAACATGATGATCATGATGTGTTGCAATGTATATTTGAAAATGCTTTCAAATATTTGGACTACTGGATGGGTTTCAATTCAATTCAGTTCTACTTATATGGCGCCAAATCATAACAGAAGTTACCTCAGGGCACTTTTCATATAGAGCGGGTCTGAGCCGTACTCTTTTTAATATAAATGGATATATAAAATGGATGAATAAATTAGTCATTAAAATTTCAATGGCTATAATGGCCACAACAAAAAGAGGGATGTTTGCGCTCACATTGTATGTTAAAATGCTTATTGAATTCACAGCAACAGTCGAAGAAACAAATTATCCCGACCTGGCTTTCATCAGAATTTGTTTCTCACAAAACTGCACCAAAAATGAATCCATTCATGAAAAATTTGTGACAATTTCCCAGTCTTAAAAACGAAAGAAAGAAAACAAAAGTGTATATTTTACGGCAGCTATTCTCAACAACTGGGCCTGGGCTGACTGGTGGGCCGCAGAGCGTCATCTAGTGAACCGTAGAGGTACTGCCAAATGGTTAAATTTAATGAAAAATATAGATTTTGCTAATTTACAAAGCTAGTTATTTTTATATTATAAATGTGCTCTAGAATTCACATAAATAAAAAACATAGTTATGTAACTGTAAAGCAAGGATCTCTGTCGACCTGTCTGTCCCTCTGTGTGTTATTCACATATCTCGAGAAACATTCATTCGATCGACTTCACACTTGGTGGGTTTATTGCTAGGGACACAAGGACGTGCAGCGGGGGGCGGGGCTTCAGGGGTCTTGGAGCATGTCGTCCGCAGCGGACAGACCGTGGCTCAACGCTCCGAACGGGCACGAGCCCCCGACGACGCTGCAATCGCACGGGTCTGAACGAGCGCGGCTCATTGACTGCCGTTCATTTTACAACCAAAGTCTTCTTCACTTCCCTGGAGTCAACAGGAGCGGAACCAGAGTGTATTTCGTCGGTGTGACCTTAACTTTTAAAACTTTTAAAAATAATGTTACTGCCAGCAAAATACCTCCTCTAATTAAATCCATGCTCTACTTTATAACTGCGGCGGTTATGTTAAAGCAAGCGACTAATACACTCATTTGGGATTTACCTCTGCTAAGTGTATTTCGACGATGTTCCTCACTGCAAATAACCACTACCTGGGTGTGTTACTGTTTTTTCCAATAAACCAGAGTGTATTTCACTGGTGTTTCTGAACGTGAGTAGCTGTGACTTGGGTGTGTGACGCAACTACGTCATGGCAGGTGTATTTTTCAGGACCCAAAGAAGCGTAGTGTGGAGTGTGAAGTTTGACAGTATGAGTATGACTGTTCTCGAGAAAGCGTTCAGCCGTTCTGAAGAGCCATGTTTTGAACGGGCACTGCACTAGTTCAAACAAAGCATAAATTCAATGACCAGTTACGTTTGAATATCACCATGCCAATCATGACACATCATCAGGTAGCTAGGTAATGTTCCCTCGAATGCAGTAACACAAAATTGATCGGGTTTTGAAACGAAAAAGTGTTGTGGGAGACAACCCTGCGGCAGTAAAAGCTACAAAGCGAGGTACGGAAATATGACCCTGAATACATTAAATTTAGATTCATAAGGGCAGGCAGCGATGGGTGAGGTTAAGCAGAACTTATTAAATTATTTTGGACGGTGGAATAACACAGCCCAGTTTATTTTTAACTCCTTTTGTTGTCATGTTATGTTTTTTTTATCACTTATTTGGAAAGGTAGGGAAGGGAAGTGACTTACAATGCATACTATAGATGAACACACGACTAAAGGGTATAATGTGTAAATGGACAGCAATGTATACAATGTACACAATATATGTCTTTCACTATTCTTCCTCACCTTGACAGAGTAGGCCAGGGAGATGGTGACAGCCAGCGGCAGCCCCTCTGGCACAGCCACCACCAACACAGTCACACCGATGATGAAGAATTTGACAAAGTACTGCACGTAGATGGGAGTGCACTCTGGCATCCAAGGGTTCTTCTGCATCACAAAGTTGTCAATGGCAAAGTACAGGACCAGAATGATGACTGTGACGGCTGACATGAGCAAACCTGAAAAAAAGATACAAAAGGTTATCAGCTGAGCAACGGAAGGTAAAAAGATAAGAGTCTGGGTGGAGCGTCACTTTATGAGAGCCATGTGTCGAAATTCATCCGACAGAAGAGTCCTGATTCCTGTAACATACAGTACATGTGCTCTAGTATTCAATGGGGGGGAAAAAACTGAGCAACTAAAAGGAACCAAGTGCAAAACATGGGGAGAACCTTTAAAGGTCCCAGATGGCCGTAGAGGGATTAAAACCCAGAGCCTTGTTGCTGTGAGGCAACAGTGCTAACCACTGAGCCACCATGTTGCTTTAATTGATCTTCACATATTGACTTGTCAAGCATGTCTGTAATTAATAACGTTTATTATGACTGCTTTACATGTATGTGTGCCAGAGTCAGGGTTCGCTTGGATAGCATACTGACACACCTACACTGAACAAAGACAACATTTAATACGTTATTAGTTACACTTTTGGTGCAATGACATGTCAAAATGTTTCTGTGAAAAAAGTCAACACCATATCAATTTAGGGGTAAACAAACTCTATAAAGTCTCATTAGAGAACAATAGTAAGAAGTTTGTCAAGTCAAAATGTATTGCAGGACTGTTGTATTAGCCTGGATTAGTTTCATCTAGTTGGACCTAATAAGATGGCAAGTTGGTGTATACTCCCTTGTGGGTGTCTGTCATTTCCATAAGGGTCAAGATTGGACAGACCCTAGTCATAACAACGTATCACTCTCTCTTCATCATTCATGACAATATGCCAGCTTGGGTTAGAAATGGGGCCTCAAATAACAATTATTTTCATTGTTGATTAATCTGATTATGATTATTTTCTCGATTAATCGATTAGTTGTTTGGTCTATAAAATGTCATAACATGGTGAAAAATGTTGATCAGTGTTCCCCAAAGCAGAAGATGACGTCCTCAAATGTTTTGTTTTGTCCACAACTGAAAGATATTCAGTTTACTGTCATAGAGTAGTAAAGAAACTAGAAAATATTCACAATTAAGAAGCTGGAATCGGAGGATTTCGACTTTTGTTCTTTAAAAAAATGTCCAAACCTTATCGGTTTGATAATCTTTATAATTATAATCACGTGCTAAGGACAGGTTTATTTTGTCACAAAACAATAAGTGAATTCTTACAGAGGCAACAGTTAGTTGCTATCATCAAAGATGGCAGGTAGATTTCTGTCGCACCTCTCTTGGCTCTGTTTGTGCCTCCATACGCAGCAGACCATGTGTCACTTTCTGCTCTAATAGAGGCTGATGCATTAACATGCATAGTGTTAATGCAATGTAGTCAAGTAAAGTTTCATGATTTAAGTAATTATGGGGCTCTGAAAGCTGATGAGACAAACTCGGTGTCAGGTTGATACATACCAGGTGTGTGTAGAGAGCAGAGAAGCTGCAGTAACATAAAACACAGGCACACATGCTAGAGGGTCACAGACCCTGAAGTGTATTAAGAAGACTAAGCATGTTCTGCCAGACCCACAGGAGGCTATATGATCTTACAGTGCTGCTTGTATGCTAATCCATCCACGGTATTTCATTGTTCTGACACCACGTCCTTATTCCATCACTCACACCAACAGTCTGATGTAACAGCACACTGTCAGTAAACAGTTAAGGGCTTCACATGTTCTGACAATCCCTTAAAGAAGCCAAAGAAAAAAGAAAACCTCTTCAAAGAAAGCATTGGCAGTCAGTTCTTTTAACTTTCTAAACACCTATTAAGACTGGTCCAGAAACCCCTGCATTTTTGCATGACGTATTTTAGGTATGTAGTATTCATTTGTTCGACAGTAATCCTCCTATGTTGCTGCTGCGAGGACACCCACAGTGTGGGCATAAATGGCATGGAGGCATCTGATACTAAAAATGCTTGCAGCTGGTAGAGACCCAGTGCAAGTGTTTCAGACATCAACTCCTTGGAGCCATAAATTGCTTTAAAAGGCATTACAAACAATTGATTATGGTATGGATTGTAAAATTGGAAGTGAAAACGCATAATGACAAGCATAATGCAGTCTCAGCTGTTCCCACTGCAATGACTCAGCAAGTCCCTAGAGGGAAGGTCATTTAGAAAAATAAAGTGAACATCTAGAGTTCCATAATAATAACTTTAGCATTCATCTTAACTACTGTGATTGCTTTAAGCGACCGAGAAGTGAGTCTTATCAGTGCAACATCTTGCTTTGATGGACAGGATGATGGTTCAGTGCCTTGTTGTCACCGATTTAACTGCCTGAGAGAGTGATGGACTCGTCCGTGTGCAATTTGCCATACCTGCTTTGCCAATTTGGACGGCCAGTTTGGTGAGCTTCCCTTGAAGCACGGACTTCTCTTTCTTTGAACAGGACACCTTCTTCTTCTCTTTCTCATCGGACTCTCCACCTTCAGCGCTCTTTAGAGGCTGCATCTCCATGGCAGCTGCTCCATCCTGCTTCTTTACTGTAAACACCATAAAACAAAACAAAACAACAGACAGCAGCGGCGTTAGAAATGTAGATTAGACCAAGCAGCGAAGAGGAACAGGGAGCTTCAACACCCAGGTGTTACACTAGCAACATACATACAGTTTAGATTTAAAACCAACAAGAGATCATATGACATCCCATGACAAGATGGGAACTAATTGGTATGCATTAAGCTTTCACACACCTTAATGAGGATTGTTCATCCCTGCATTGTCTTCATGGTAAAATCAGAGAGGCTGTGAACCTTGTTTCTGTATAAAATATGGGAACTAAAAATCCATGGTCTTTTTTTGCTGTAGTAAGGGAAACACTGTTTCTTATCATTCAAGCTATTTTTTCTTCACAAATGTCATATTTATAGTAAGTCATGAATAGTTCAGTGGTCCTACATCCAACGTCCAACCCATGTTTACAGATTATTTATATGTCTATATAAGGAAACCTTATACACAGTGTAGCACAATTCACAGACAAGGAAAGCTCACTGTGCTTCACATAACAAAAATAAACAAAATACAAAGAACCACAAAAGAAACGAAAAGATTCAAAAGTCATAAAGGGATGATGTGGGAAAAAAAAATCAGAATTAAAAATAATAAAGATACACTTTTAAATAAATTGACTTGGAGAATATATATCGGTTTTAAGTCCAAAATAGAGTTTCAATCTTTCTGGGGGTTTTTTCATTATTATTAGCATAATAATGAAACATCAGTTTTTAGTTGTTAAGCTGCAGATCAGTTTCAAATGATTTGTAGGCATAGAGAATTAAAATTTGAAGCAAGTCAAAAATATATTTTAGCCTTAACCCACTGAGTGATGTACAGTATAGACTGTGATATATACTGTATACAGAATAGAAGCAGTGCTTTAAAATCATCTTTATACCATACTGGAAGACAGTGCAGAGATCTAAGGTGAAGAAAGCTTCTACTCTGGCAATAACATGATCACAGAACTGCATGAGAAATTGTCAACAGCATAAAGAATAAACTCATTACATTGTTGAAAGCTCATCTCTTATAATTATAATGACAAAAACTACAGTAATGATTGGAAATCCCCAAATAGTAGAACCTTGTATATGAATGTGATCATACATTTCACTGAAACAACAATCTCACAGAGGAGGCAGGAACACAATAGCTGCATGCTGCAGACTGTTACCACATATTAATTCCTGTCATGTCTTGCACAAAAATAAAATTGAACAGAACTGCTTCCACTAGTCAAACGTCTAAATCCAAACGGTTGTTAATAATCATTTGCTCAAATACACAGTGATCTATGTATGTTACATAATTTATCTTCACACTTACTTGATATTCTATCTACTTTGTTCTGTAGGAAATGTTTTTGTGTGGCAAAACAAAGATTTCCTATGTTCTTTAAAATAAAAAAGAAAATTTCCAATCCTCAATTACCTCACTCTGTCTCCATCTCTCTCCCCCACACACATACAGTACAGTGCTTCTCTGTTAATGTAGCCCATTACCAAGAATCATTTCAGCCCAGTTTTCCATTGCTGATGACAAACCTTTTAATGTTGGACATTTGTCATGTCTCTCTGGTGGTGCATTTGTTTTTCCACGCCCATGACACAAGACAGAAAGTATCCAACTCTATGCGTCAGAAGGTCAAACACTTTGCCCTTTCACCCCTTTTCTCTGGGGACACTTTGACTTGCTCAGCTTGTGTCTGTTATTCCATCTCAACATGCATGAGAGGAAACATATTTTCACATAAATGTTTAGGGAGAATGTAAAGACTGTTTGGTATGTGGTATGTGTAGACTTATTGGTATAAACCGATTGAAGAGTGGTGAGGATGCCGACAATTTCCAAGTTTGAATTTTTAGATGACAGAAAAAATATATTGGTCTTAAAGACATTCGTGTTTTTGACTGTTTGTCAGACACATTAAGATATTTGAAGGCATCTCTTTGGTACCCTGGGATAAGCATTTTTCATTCTGTTTAATTCTTCACAGACTAAATTGATAAATTAACAATCATAAAAAACAATCATTACTGTACAGTAGTTACACCCCTGAAGGACACCAACAACAACGTCGTATCACGGACAACTTATGTCATATTGTGTCGGGAACATTTCAAGGAAAAAGTGGAAAGGGGAAACCAGGGTGTGGTGCATAACTTGAATACTAAGAGGACAGTTTTGAGTGGTTTTGGTGGAAAAGGGCAGCCTGAGTGAGGCAGACACAGTAGTTGAGGGACAGGTTTCTGTTCTCTCGTAGAGAACAAGACAACACAACAAGAACAAGAACAACAGAACAACAGACCAGGGACAACACATCAGTGACAGACAGAGTGAAGAGGAGGGATTTTCTACACTAATATGGCTGCAGGTAAAACCTGGGTCAAACACTGACGTTCTCTGGGATTTACTTAATCTGTAGTAGCAGACTTTGGAATCTAAATTAGCACTGCACAAAAAAATGGAGACAGTGAGGTATTAAGAGAGTAGAACGTAATGAAGGCTAATGTAGGATTTCCTACCTGCGTTTGACCCAGAGTTTACACCACACACCATAGAAGGGAAACAATGAGAAGAGGAAGAAGAAGAAGAAGAAGAAGAGAGGGAGGACGAGGAGGAAGAAGAGAGAAGGCAGGGGAGGAGAGAGTGAAAGATATGGTTTGGTTACCTTTAATCTGGTTGCTCTCCATATTGCCATCTTGCATTTTACCTATGATGGAGACATACAAGACAATAACAACAAAAATAACCAAGGCAGACAAGTCAACAAAGTATCACCACAGAGACAGCACACACACAGTGAGAACCAAAAATCACAAACAGGGAGACAGGAAAATGACTTTTAATACAACGTCTCTGTGACAGTCACATAGAAAGGCTTGTGATGTGTCAGTGATGTAATGTACAAACAGAAGCTACAGCTGCTGGCAATGGGCTACAGACAAATACGGTAGTGTGCAGATTTTCTTGTATTAAGTGGGGGGGAAATTAGGCGTTTAATAGACGTCATTTTATTGCATAAGTAAATAATTCGGTAATTAAAAATGCTTAATGGGCCTTTCTGAAACAAAAATATTTTGACATGGCGTGTGACATAATATGCTGAACATTAAAAGAAAACTGCACACCTTTTTTGCAGAAGTCGAATATTGTGACATACTCACACTATGAGCACAGGTAATTCCACACACATTATCATCAATACGAGTCAAATCGTCAGGGTATAAAATGAGATATTAAGACATAGAGTAGATACAGCATTACACTGAACACCTGACAGTGGGGGAGAGTACACCACAAACACACAGCACATACACGCAAACAAGAGACTGCATGCATAAGAGGGAAATTCAGAAAGCACATGCAAGATCACACGCTTAGGGGGAAGCAGACTGGAGATGTGAACAATACAGAAAGAGAGAGAGAGAGAGAGAGAGAGAGAGAGAGAGAGAGAGAGAGAGAGAGAGAGAGAGAAAGGGAGCCAGAAGGAAAAGCCTCCCACATGGCAAAGTTACATAAGAACAACTGAAGGAAAATCGAAATCTAAGTTCAGGGACAGTGCATTTATTATGCTGTTGGATTCTGCTTACACAAGGAGCGAACTTGGAGTGAACTTAATTTAAATGTGCGTTTCAATGACACAGTATCGTTTCAAATTGCAGAATCAACCTGCTGGTAGTCTAACAGAGTACATACAGTATATATCATCTTGCAAGCTGATGAAACATAAAACTAAAAGTTACATGAGTCTTGTGCTTTCAAACACACAATGTTAACAAAATAAGAACATAATAATCAAGAAAGCATTTATTATATGCTGCAGTGTTGGTCCCATTATCTACCCAGGCTATAATTATAGAGATATGCACTCTTTGTCTCAGTGCAGAGCAGTCAAATCTGTCTTTCAGTGCTTTTGTGCTCAAATGTCACCGAGAAAATTGCTCAGGTACTCAGGTAGAGCTGGAAGATCAGATTTTCTCAGAATCTTCGCCATGTATGTGGAGAATAAATGTCTCGTTTCACCTCCACTTCCACATTAGCCAGTTCCCTGGAGTCACAATAAAGCTGAAGATGACAAATCGCTCTGTTCCAGCCCAGGAGAGCACAAGGTCGTCATTACAGTGCAAATCACGCCCCTCCTGCCTTGAGTACAAACATTTTTGTGGCTGCTCTCCAAGGAGACAAAGATAAGAGAGAACCCAGTGCAACAATGAATGAAGTTAATCTTTTGCATCTTGTCCAGCTAAAGCAGAAACGGAGGATTTGCACTAAGTGATCTCAGAGGACACCCAACTACAGGAGACGGCCCTACAGTAGGATTTGGCCACCAGTTTTCAGCTGGAGTCCAACAGGCACCATTTAATGACGTATTTATACATTTTGGCAAGTATCTTAATTTATTTTCTTGCAGAGATATGACACTACCACCAGCAGCCAGTAAGCTTAGCATAAAAACTGGAAACAGGGGAAACAGCTAGCCTGGCTCTGTCTGGTGGTACCAGCACCTTTAAAGCTCACAATTTAACACATTATATCTCATTTGTTCTAATTTGATTTGTACAAAAAACAAAGTGTAAAAATGCACCCGATTCGACTGTTATCAGCTCATTAAATATGCGTTATCAGTCGTTACAAGCCTCATAGTTGTGGGTCAGTAGGGGCCTGCTACACCTACTATGTTGTAAAACTGAAAGCGAAACGTTACGTTTTGAGCACAAACAAAACAACTTCTTTACGTTTAGGACAAAAAAACACTTAGTTAAGTTTAGGGAGAAACATTGTGTTTTAGCTTTAAATAACTACGTTTGAAAGGTGAAAGTGAAACATTATTGCGAGTGAACACAAAGACAACCACATAGTGCTGGTTTCACACGGGATGCGAACCCCAGTCTCCTGGGTGAAAGTAGTGTGTTTTATGTCCCCAAAATGAGTTTCATTGACTTTGTTTCCTGCATTCTGGTGACTTTTTAAAGAATCAAAATAGCAAATAATAAGTACAATGCAGCAGCATTTTTATCTTAAATACTTTAATCTTAATATTAATTCTCTGGAAAGAATACAGAAAATTTTTGTCCGTCTGTTGTGAACTTGTGTGAATCTCTGTCATAAACTAATACTTTTTTTTCCCACGCTTGACTATCTCTGTATTGCTCTCTCTCCCTCACTGAGAGGCCTTGCACAACGCGACAACGGCACCACAGTGCTCTGAAACTCGTTATTTCCAATGCTTTGCACTGCACCACGACGGCTTTTCACTTCGTCAGCAACTTTGGGCGCTGCGTGCTGTGATGTGCGCTAAACTCAGCGGTGAGCACACCTCAAACCACACTTTGTCGTGAGCAGCTCTTTTCTGCCATCTAATAACATTTGGTGTAGCTGTATTGTTGTCCGGGTGGAAACAGTAGGGCTTATACACGCTTTACAGTGCCAGAAACAGGTTGGGATAAGGAAAAGGAGAAAAGTTTGAAAATTCTCATACAATTGTGACGTCGGGAGGAAACCGGGAGACGGCAATGACATACAGGAGTCTCCCAGCAAAGGGAGGGTTGGCAAGTATGTCTATGAGGCTTAAAATCAGCGGTAATGGCCATTTGATTACCTGATAACAGTTTAACCGGCTGAAAAAGGACACTTTATGTTTCAGGATATTTCTTGGCAGGAAGCAGTGGTATCAATCTTCTAATCTAACATCCCAGTAAGAGAGTGAATAAGCGTATTTCCCAGAAAATTCAAACTATTCCTTTAAAGACACAACGCAATGTTAAACAAACAAATGTTGCAAGACTTCCCCAATGTAATTCTTGCTCAAAAGGTTTTCACTAAGTCTTAGCATCCCAGAGACCTCATGAGTTTTAGTTGTTTTAAGTTTTCATTTAAAGATAGACCACAAAGAAATCCAAAATCATTACAAATTTCTCCAAGACAGCTATCTAGTATATACGTTAAAAGCGTTACGAGACAAAAGATAGAGAAGAAAATGAAATACGAGACTAATTTCTACGACTACAAGAGGACGTGCATTGACAGTATGGATACAAAAGGGTCCAACACAACTGAAAGGAAAGGTAGAGCAGAAGGTGAGCACCCATGATAGGAGGCAGTAGGAGAATGGAGAAGGTAGGAGGAGACCAAAAAGTCACGACAGAAAGAGATCAGAGATCAGAGGTTTTTGTCAACCTACCATTAATTAGGCTGGCACTGCCAGGGGCATTAATGCCTGCAGCCCCATCCGTGGCTATAGTTGCGATGGGGTGGATAGGGGGATGGGAGCAGTCTAGCCAGTAACAATGAAGGCCGAACACAAATGAACAAAAACACACACGCACGCACGCACGCGCCCACACACAAACACACGCATGTGCACACACAAGACAATGAACAGAAATAACATGGTTATAGCACATTTAAGAGTTTCAGCATATGTAGACTGTATGTGAATAATAAAGATTGGCGTTGTGATCAGTGTGGTTTAAACAAATTTGAATGTATCTATTATTTCTGTAATCGTGTGTATGTTATGTAACTTAATAAATGTTGGGTTAATAAAACAAACAAGTGTAACATTGGACAGACATGTAACATGAAATCTGAACATAACATGTGGAAAAACAATATAACAAAATGTGAAACCAGAGCTACAACAAAAAGAAACAAACCTATTGTTTGTATGTTGATTTTACAAATAGTTGTTTCACCATACTGAATGCACTGTATATTATAATCTTGCATGTGTAGTAAACAATAGTGATAGACTGCATTTATTGTCATTTTTGTTCTTCCTAATTTGTTGCAATGTGAAGTTCATTTAAACCATGTTATTCATGTAATATCTGTTAGCATCACAAAATCAAAATTTGAGCAGAAAATCTGAAACAAATGAGCTAAAAGGTGTTGCATAAACGAAACGTAAAAGGGTCAACTTATTAGAAAGAAGGGAAATACACATGTTCCAACCAGTTAAGTGACAGGGCTAATTAATTTTACTAGAGTAAATATGAGAGGGTATTTTTTTGCCTTAGCGCCCCCTGTAGTTACAGTTGTGGTTTTCAAAACCTGGAATGGATACCACAAGGATTTGTTAATGTCTTTTGACAGCAGTCACATAAACTATGATTACTAGGAAAAGGAAATTCAATTGAAGGTCAATAATTGTTTTCATGTGTCCTTTTTGGTTCTGTGTCTAGAGTCCATTGATAACAAAAACACATTGACTTACAGCAGCTGGGAAGTTTTATCACAATTCTATAATTCATTTATTATCTCATTGAAAAGCAATTGCTTCCTTTAATAACACAACACCCCACTGATTTTAGTGCAAATTATTGATGCAATCATGAGTAGTGTCTTGTCAGAAAATCCATCTGAGTAATACTACAGTCTGCTGATATGACCCTTTAGAAACATCTGAGCTGCCAAAGGTAATCTTAACTTTAGCAAATTATATTCATGTAGTCTATTTACAACTTTAAATGAAGTTTTTATAGCTGTACTAAGTAGCTCGGCTATATATGAAGTATTGAGTGCATGATGTATTGTAAGGTTTTAACAGAAATTTCTAGCAGTGAAACTTTGAAAATACTAATTTTGATAAAATCTGCAACTTGAATGTGTGAGTGTGAGTGAATTTAGTTAAATAGTTAAATGACTGCATCCCTGAGCCCAGATTATGTGTTACACTGTACAGTTTGTCGTTGGTTGATCAGACACCTGCATACAATATGCTGTTGAAGCACTACAATTCAAGATGTAGATCAAAAGAAGAACATGTATAGTATTTGTTAGTGTTCAGATCAGAGGATATTTGTTACTGTTGCCTTATATAATATAACAATTCTGAGAAAGCACTGAAGCAAAATGCTTCTAAACATATAGTACGTATCCATGCATGCTACTGGGGTACCTGCTCATTGAAACTACAGAGCTGTCCAAAGAGGCCCTGGTACTGTAACACTACTCATGTTAAAATATTTATAAGATGTAAAAATAACATTGTACAAAAGCTCATACTGTCTACTTCACTCTCTACTGCTGGTACATGTGCTGTACACCTGCGAGGCTGTCGCTCTCATGTCATTGTTCTGTAAAAACAGAAATGAGATGAGTCTGACAGCCTTTGTTTACTCGTGGCATTCAATACGTCTCTGAAACAGGACTGATGTTGAATGCTAGCTAGTTAGTTTGATGAGTGCGGTGCCTGTTATATGGGGAGAGGATTATGCATTGTGAAATGTGTCATCTGTCAACACTTAAAAAGATGCAGTGTTGTGAGGATGAGGCTTCTCTTTTTAAGTGAGGAATTAAACTGAGGGAAGGGTGCTCGGCTACAGAGGAGGGGTGTAGAGTAGCGGTGGTTTATCGGGGATCGTGAGGGGTTAAAGGTCAAAAGGATCAAGTACCACTCCCAGGGGTCAGAGAAAGGTGATACTCTACCTGTATTCTGGTGTCCGTCTTCCACTGCCCCTCCTTCGAGGTGAATTTGGAACGATAAGAGAGTAAGGACAATGATGCACCTGAACCCACAGAACCTGGATACTGCAGCTCACTAACGTACCACCAATACTCTTTTCATACAGTATTTATACACATTCAGCAAAGAGGCTCACTGTCAGGTACAGTACTACGAATACCTACAAAAGGTGGAAATTTGTTCATTTGTTTATTGTTTATAACATGATTAAAAACACTGATATTATGCAATGAGCGTACACAGACTTTCAGGACATAAGGTAATGAAATGACAAAAGCTTTTTCAAGGGTAGGTTGCTGAGCAACACTGACAAAAAAAACAAATTACCTCAGTTCTCCCGAAGCAACTGGAGAAAATCTTGCATGTTTATAAAAAGATATGTATATTATTTGATGATCCTACCTTTCTTTTCTTTCTTCTCCTCTTCCTCTGTGCCGGCCCCCAGCAGGGTGAAAATGATTCCAGTCTGAGAGTTGACACCGACAGCAGTCACCAACATGCGCCCTGACCCCTCCATCACATGGGTGCCTGGAGAAAGCAAAGCAGGGTTTTAAGAGGTATTACAGCTAGATTAGATATAGTCTCAGTGTTTGCTAACATTCTTTGTGTTTCTGCCATGATCGTGAGCCTTTGTTAAAATTAGGGCTGTCAAAATTAATGCGATGATAACACGTTAACTAACACGTAATTTCTTTAACGCCACTAATTTGCATTCTAAATGCAACTTGCGATTTTTAGGTTGTAGTGGGCTCAGTTTCAAAGCTAGAGAGAAGATACTGGCATCATATGAAACCAGAAAACAGAAGGAATCCATTGAAAATAATGCAAATAATGATCCAAACGTATGCTAAATTTTGGCGAGGTCCCTTGACCTCTGACCTCCAGATATGTGAATGAAAATGGGTTCTATAGGTACCCACGAGTCTCCCCTTTACAGACATGCCCACTTTATGATAATCACATGCAGTTTTGGGGCAAGTCATAGTCAAGTTAGCACACTGACACACTGACAGCTGTTGTTGTCTGTTGGGCTGCAGTTTGTTATGATTTGAGCATATTTTCTAATGCTAAATGCAGTACCTGTGAGGGTTCCTGGACAATATTTGTCATTGTTTTGTGTTGTTAATTGATTTCCAATAATAAATATATACATACATTTGCATAAAGCAGCATATTTGCCCACTCCCATGTTAATAAGAGTATTAAATACTTGACAAATCTCCCTTTAAGGTACATTTTGAAAAGCTAAAAAAATGTTAGATTAATTTGCAATCAATCGCAATTAATCATGGACAATCATGCAATTTATCATGATTAAATATTTTAATCAATTGACAGCCTAAACATGGGTTCTGCAACCTTTTTTAAATTTAAAATTTTTGCAGCATCAACATTAAGGTCAATTATAACACCACATCAAAATTGAATTCTCCAATGGATCTGTAATTTTATTCCATATATATATATATATATATATATATATATAAGCAACTTGCATAGCAGCATTTTCAAAAAAAAATTTCTCCCATAATCAGGATATTGCAATTATATATGAGAGCAGTATACAAGAAGGCTGCCATCCTGCCAACATTCACATCTGAGTTGAAATCATACCAACCTTCCACCGATCTTGTTCATCAGCAATACATTTGAATTTAAATACATGTATTTTTTACCCCCTGTAAATACAAAATATATGCACAGTTTCCATTCTGCGAAGACGGCAACGAGTACCAGTCAATCAGAGGCAGAGTAGGGCAGTTTTCGTGGAATGCGGGTCAATCAAACCCGAGCAACTGCCAATGGCAGTGAAAGCGGTAATTTGGCATTCGGATGAGAGGGCTCTTCAACATTTCCAAAAAACTCTCTTGCACACTTATTGCTAGTGTGCCATTGGTTAAGCTGCCACCACTGGCATGCGTGCCTAAGGTTGCTGGCCCATGATCTAAACTCATTATCCCTACGTATAATGGTGAAATTGAATAATTTCCGTACAGTATGAAAGTGTGAAAGTATTCATTGGCTTACAGTGTGTTCCTATTTCATAGTACAGTATCATCTAGTAGCACCTACTGTAGGAGTGACTTGTGCGGTCAATCAAGAACATTTGATTAGTTGCTCTAAAAAACTTATAGGTTGCTTTGGTTCTATATTGATTCTGTATCAATATATAAAACACCATTAAAGCCAAATGTCAGTGCTTTATTCTCATTCACTGTTTTATTTTTAAATCCAATGTGCTGGAGTAGAGAGCCAAAAGCAGTAAAAACCTGTCACTGTGAAAATGTGTGCAGGCTGCACTACACTTCTGTGCATGTGTATGTGTACAGAATGCACACGCAGAACATTATTAACCTTTGGGAGAATAAGTAGATGTGGGTGAAAATGAAGCTAATTAAAGAAGACAGCAAAAAGGCACACAGCTAATTATCCACAGGGAAAAAATACTAAGATGTGAGATCAGATTAACCCACGTTTCTGTTATCAGTGATATTCTTTAAGAATCCTACAGCTGCAGATTCTAGTGTCTCTGCTGCAGCAAACTAATATAGAGGGAAAGTAGATTAAAAAATAAGGTCTTCCAGGCTGTCGCCAGTGTCTTCTCCATTGATATTTAGATTATAATTAACAACCTTTTGTATTCTGTCTGAGGTAACGCCTTGACTGTGATTCATAATTAATTTGGTTTTCACTCTATATTCTGCAAAAGGAGCTAGGCAGACCAATCCTAATCCCAATAAGTAACAGCAGACAAACCTCAATATATAAACAACTTGAAACAGTTGTCTGAGGTTTTTTCATTGGTCATCAACATTACATGGTTGCCTCTGAAATAACTGTAAAAAAAAAAAGTCAGGATTATTACGTAAACATTTAGCTGGATCATTTGTAAGAATCTAGTGTACTCTTGGTAGCTCCTCAGCATTACCGACCCTACCTTTAATTCCAAAAATGCATTTCTATTTTGTACATAAATTAACATTTACATTTAAGATGTAAAGAAATGCAGATCAATACATACACAAAATTATATTGTAGTTGAGTGGATCAATCAAAGTTGCTAACTTCAAACTCAGCAGTAAGCCAGACAGAGGAGGTGAACATGTAAGAGGTGAGTCCTTGAGCCCCCTCCTATGTTTTTGTCCCTTCCTCTTTTACACAACAGCATTGCATGCAGAGGACATGAGTGTGGCGTGCAGCATACACCCATCCATTGACTAGCAACGTACCAGACAACAGCATGGGGTCCTTGTCTGCACACTTCTTGACGTGGTCGGACTCTCCGGTCAGTGATGACTCATCAATCTTCAAGTCATTGCCCTGGATCAGCACTCCATCAGCAGGAAGCAGATCACCTGCAACAATAGAAATGGCAGAGTTGCTATCTGCAGTGGATTTATTTTACATTTTCCGGAATTGATATTGATTGATATATTGCCTTACACAACAAAATAGTTCAGATAACTCCAAAGATTAGTTTATTTAAGGCAGGATAGAGTGTGACGACTGTAGAGACAGAGGGTGTGCATGTGTTTCTCCGTGTAGGGGTCTGTCTGCAGCTAATTAATTTCTCGACATTAACTTAATGTTGCTTAAATCTATTTAATTGCTTAAGGTGGACTTCAGAACTTTAATCCCCCCCTGGAAATGAGGTGGAAGTCTATTTTCAGCCACTGAACCATAAAAATTAATTTACACAGAACAATGGACGAGCCGATTGAGGAAGTCAGCACACACGTCAGACCACACCAAAGTTATCTAAATGTTCTGGAAAGTTTTTAGTCAATTTTAGTTAACTCTAACAATGTTTCAATTAAAGCCACCGTTGAAGTCAGAAATGAGTTGAGTGAGTTCTGAAGTAGTAAGAAAGGATAAACTGGATAGATAGTTAGCATGACTGCATACCTTGCATACTGCTATGTGTAATCTTTAAAGTTCAAGATTAATGGTACACAGAAAACTGAAGGTGGCAATTAAACCTTTATGTCCCCAGAAATATGTTACTATGCAGAAAACATTACTGGTGTCATGGAGCTAACTGGATTAAGCCAGAAGATCCTTCATTGATAACTTGTTTGTTAATATTTGCCTGTGTTTGCTTCGGGGCGTCGGTATGTGCAAGTTACAGCACAGTATGAGATGACAACAGAAGCCTCATGTTTGATATACTTCAATTTCCAACTTTTTATGAACTCTGTGAACTATGAATTTGTAGTTTACTCCACTTACTGTGTGTCATAAACTCTAACACAGACACATTTTGTCAATCTCCTCACACCTACCGTATTTGATCTGTGCGATATCCCCCACCACTATGTCCGACACGGGCAACTGTATGACCTGGCTACCGCGGACCACCTGGAATTTCTGCTCCTGCTCGATGCGGCTCTGCAGCCCGCGGAACTGCTTCTCCTTCGACCAGTCGTTGAAGGCCGTCACCAGCACCACACATACCACAGACAACAGAATAGCTGCTCCCTCGATCCAGCCGGCATCCGCCTCGCCTTCGTCCTCTACCCCGCCTGCTGCCGCGCCACAGGCTACAGTTTGGTAACAAGAAGGAGAAGGAGAACATTATAGAGGTGTCATGCATTTTGCAAGCACACTGTGTTTTCATATGGACTGCAAGTACTGTGTCGACACACACTTACACACAGAGTATGAACACTTCATAATAAAAGACACGCAAAGGGATGTAATCAAAACCCGCACTCAGGTGAATATATGTAATTTCTCTGCTTGTGTACAATATATGCAATATAAAAGACAACTCTAAAAACAAAATTAAATGAAATCTGTCTGAAATGACCTTCAGAGAATTCACCTCGCGTCTTCATTCATTTCCTCCACTTCAAATGAATGCCCTGCAGTCTACTGGTTGTGCACTGACAGAATGATACAAGGCCTATTCCCAATCCTCCTCGTGCTGCTTCATGTAATACTCTGGGAGCCATTGTGCCCTACACTCACGACACTGGCTAGATGACTTCAAAAGCCCACGGTGGGGTGATTTGCTTTGGACTATAAAACACTTGCAGCTCACAAGGGAACTGGTGTAGACCCCATATTATAGACATTACATGTGCAGGGTCTGATTTAACCAAGAACTAGACTCCAAGAAGCAATCTGGACTTACTGTTGCATTACAAAGGGGTTCCAATCAATATGATGTTCATTAAGTGGATATACTGCATACACTCACAGAACACACCCTCCTTGATCTGTAAGACTAATACTGTTGTACTATACATAATATTAATGTACTCATGTATTCATGTAGTTTTTGGCAAAAAGAGAGACATTTAAGACATTTAATAATTCTGTTATTACCTATCATTATCTATCTTATCTATAATTCATATTGAATATCATTTATTACATGGCTTTGTTGAATTGTTGTTGTTCTACGGTCTGTTATTTCTTTATAGCAGACTGTTGCTATGTATAACAGACCGTTGCTATGGGTGCTGTTCGGATGTCGGACTCTGGCGGACGGTGTTTGTGTGAAATTATTGATTTCTTAAGTAAGTAGCTGTGTAATAAGCAAGATAATGTACAGCGTGCTGGTCATTGTTGTGAAATAAACCCCTTCAGGCCGATGCTCTGTCGGGGGTTTATTTCACAACAATGACCGGCATGCTGTACATTATCCTTTACATATTAAATATCGTTCCTTGTATGTATTTAATTGTTATTTGTTTGTTTTTTTCTTCAGTTTGTCATGTTTTGTCAGGGAAAATGTAAATGTAAACCAACTTTTATTGTCACACGTTATATTAATTAATCAATTATTATACATAGCACAGCACACGGTGAAATTTAGTCTCTGCATTTAACCCATCCTAGTATTAGGAGAAGTGGGTAGCTACTATACAGCGCCTGGGAAGCAGTTTGGGGGTCCGGTGCCTTGCTCAAGGGCATCTCAGCAGTGCCCAGGAGGCGAACTGGCACCTCTCCAGCTACCAGTCCACACAGTCCGTATGGAGACTTGAACCGGCAAGCTTTCGGTTCCCAAGCCAAGTCCCCACAGGCTGAGCTACTGCCGCCCAGAAGTAACCTATCTCCTTAAAAGTTATGCAACAGTATATTCAGACTGGCATGGGTGTGATACGTGGGGCCATTTTACTATCTTGCAAAAAAAAACAATGGTTAATCAAGCCTCTTACTAAGAAGCAAAGATTTCATGTAGAAAAGAATACTTATTTATTTTTCCACAAGAAACAAATACTAATAAATTATAGCAGTATATATGCAAGTTCAGCCTGTTCTGCTTGGTCACTGCAGCGCATTGACAGAAAGTTGTCCTGTCCTATAGTAGCTGTCCGTGGTTCTGATTGTACAGCTCTTAGAATCTAGACATGTACATGTGTACACAAACTGTGTTCTTGTCTCTCTCATGGACAGAGACACACAATCATGCAGCCCATTCGTAGCTGTCCATGGTGCTGAAGTTCCAAAATTGTGCAGCACCCAAGCACAAGGCACAAAATATAATGCAGCTAACTTTTCCGATTGGTTGAGATGTAAATTAATAAATAAATGTCTCTAAGTTTCAAAGACACTTCACCACACCATGTTGGTTTCTATGTTTACTTATTTTCTTAGTATTTTTTCAGGGCTTTATTTTGTTGCATGTCTTGTGTTTTGATGCAGACGCAATTAACAGCCTCTTCATTCAGCTGCAGCCAGGCTGTTTCATATGTAAATGAGAATTAAAGTCATCCCACCACCTTCTATTTCTGGACCGTTGAGCTTTTTTTGACCTATTAATAAACAAAACAGTTAACCAGCACTGTGAGATGTGTGCTTGTGTACACATGCATGTGTGTGATATTTGCTTTCGCCATAAATCAGTATAGAAATGTTTATGGGCTGCAATTTAATATTTTTCTTTGACATGAAGTTGGCGCATTTTTTGTGTATTATTGTTTTATTATACACATAGTCATTATCTTCAATGATTCAACTTCCAGTTAGGTTATTTCATATGTACTGTTGCTATCATTAGTCAAATTTATTATACCAAGAAACAATCCTTGAGTTGTGTCATCCCTAAGACAGTAAAGTCAGGCGTACAATATCTTGCCATACTACACATTTATGTCTCTCTTTAATAGCCAAATTTGAGGGATCATTGCCAGAAATGTTTGATTATATTAAATATTTGAGTGAAAAAAAGGAGTTAGTTTTGCGTGTTCTTGTGAAAGTGCCACTCTGAAAACTCTGCATGTCAAAACATCCTTCCATCCCTGTGGCCTCATGTCTGTCTCTCCTCTGTTATGCACACGTCCTTTTGGTGTTTTTCTGAATTAGGTGGTTCAAATTGGTATGCACTCATATCTTTCTGAATCGCTCTGCTATTTACATCTATTCATATCCGCAGGAGTTTATGTGCTAATTTAGATTCATATATATTCATATCATTCAAATATGAGAAGAGAGACTTGCATATTGGCACCATTTTTGCCTCAAGTTAAAGAGAAGCTTGATTATGTATCTGTAGATGGATGCAGTTTATTAGCATAATGATTCCTCTGGCCGTTTCTCTGCTTTATCTAGAGAGCTCACTCAGAAATCAATGCAGCTGAAAGGAAGCAAAGAAAAGAAGCAGAGTGTGAAGTAAGATCAAATTCCAATTCACCAATCATTTTACTACCTGAGTATTTGGCCGACTAATTAAATCATTCATTTACTCACTCATTAACCAACAATTAATCTTCACCAACCTACCACCAACTGATAAATGTATTAATCATTTGATTAACTACCCATGCATATATGATAATGGTAACCTTTTTCTTCTTTCTCTGGTATTTCTACCTTCATGAGACTTTTTAAACCCCTTAAAATGATGACTGGTCCCTTTGGCAGGGTAACTGAATTCCATTACTGTGATAATGCCGGGAGCAATGACTGATGTTGCTGACTCAGCACCTCGTTATGGTCTCTGTCTTCATTTCCTGTTTCACGGCTCACAGGGCTGATGTATGGGCACTGGGTGCTCAAGGTTATTTCTCTGCTCAACACTTCATTAACCTTCCCCGGTACCTTTCATACGCACATTTAACACACACACACACACACATGCACACAAATTACCCCTATGCTCGATGAGTCGCTTGATCTCTTGAGGCAGGTCACAAACAATGTGTGACCTGCCTCACCAATTAAAAAGTGTGTGTGAATGCATGTAGGTGTAAGTGTGTCAGCGAGTGCCAGTGATGTCAGAGGAAGTGATGTCAGAGGGTCAATGCAATTACAGCCCTTTGCTGTCCTCTGCAGAAGTGGAGATACCTGTAAGATAACTGTTGCAGCGCGTGTCTGTCTGTCTGTCTCAAGACCTCGAACACAAACGACGAGAGTGAATAAAGTAAATAAGTAAAGTGATGCTTCACTCACACTCTCCGCTGCTCTCTCCGGGAGGGTGGTAGAAGGAGAGTCCCAGGGAGATCAGGGCAGCAAGCTCCAGGATGATGAGGGTGACGTCCTGCAGGGCCTCCCATACCAGCTGCAGGAAGGTTTTTGGCTTCTTTGGAGGTATCAGGTTTTTACCATATATTTCTTTTCTCTTGTCCAGGTCAGTCTGGGTACCTGCGAGACCTGAGAGAGTAAGAAAGAGAAGGAGAGAGGGGGGAAAGAGTTGGAGATTAGTACAATGCATCACGATACAATCATCATCAGTGTGTGTAGGATATTCTTACTGATGTACTGCAGTGAGTTTTATATTGTGTATATAGCGTTAACATTACAGCAACAAACAACAATCTGCTTTACTGCTACATTTGATCCAAGACATTTTTATCCACACACACAAAAAGTATGTAAATACACAGCTAGAAACTGCAGATTTCTTACTTTCCTTTTGCCTTTCTTCTATCTTTTTCACTCTCACACCACACTCAAACCATCCCTAATTACCAGTTTGAGTCATGGTGGGCCACGGCTCTGCGTTCCTTATATAATTCTGCCCAAGAGACGAGGGCCTTGTGCTCTGACCTCATACACCTCCTCATACACCATGAACTACTGTATATAAATATCTTTGGCTCTTTTATCTGAAGAACTTCATACTGGCTCGAGGGACAATTTACTTTTAGAATACTGTCCAGAAGATTATTCTCATGCAGTAGCTAAAATAATGTGCAGAAAAGGGTCTGTTACATCAGTGCTTTGGCAAGAGCAATGGTTGAAATTGTAATCCAAATAGCGTTAACACAAATGAGTAGCTTTTAGTGTGCAATTGTCCTTTTTTTTCAATTTCTTTTTTAAAGATGCATTGTGTAATTTTTCAATGTGGATGATTTAGAATACTATAACAATACGTTTTGTGCATGTGGAGCAATATATTCAACAATATGTTAAATATCAACATAACAGGGTTGAGCCTGTGGTTGATTTAACCAGGGTTGATCCTGTATCTTTTATCTGCTTTACAATCTAAATGAATGGACCTTGAATTGGGTCTACTTTGCTTAAACTATTGTTCTTCATATGAAGTCATGTTGTTATGTATGTTAAATTATTGTTATAAAACAGTCACTATATCCTGACAGTAGTGCATGAGTCAGGTAATCTGACAAAAATCATGTTCCTCTGTGTCCTCCGGTGCTCCTAATGGCATCCACAAGATTTTACAGACCGGAGGAAAACAACCGATCAGAGCTGAGCGCCAGTCTGCCGCCTCTGAGCAGCTGACAATCACTCACAAACTCCGATCAAACAGTCAAACTAGGCAGCGCTGATCAAATCTGAATCAATATTCTGTTAACTGTAATGCCTATTTCTCTCCTCAAATGTTTTCAGAATCATCTTGTAGTGTACTGTTTAGCTGTAAAATGAGAAAGTTTGTGACCCGGCAGCCATGTTGAGATCAGTTGAGGAAATACCAAGCACCGCCCACCAGCCGGAGAACACTTTCTCATTGACCGCTTGATTGGAGTTTGCGAGTGATTGACAGCTGCCTCAGTTGAATGAACAGCCAATAGGAACGCTCTCTCTCTGAAATGACCTGTGATTGGTCAAAGTCTCTCGTCACGGGCTAGCCTGAAAACAGAGCCATGAAGAGGTGCAGAAGTCTAGTTTTCTCTCAGAACACTTGAATTACAATACGCTGAAAGGTTATTATGGAATTTTTTCCCAATGATGCCAAACATATTCTGCCTACTGTACATTTAATTTAGATTTATTACCCATGCAAAATAATGTTGATTATTGCTGATATTTTTCTGACTGACTGATAAAACTCTTAAAAGTGAAGTAGGCAAGATTAGAGCAAATATGATTAAAAAGTTATTTAATGTCAGAAAATAATGAAAAATTAAATTTAGAATTTCCCAGAGTCTGAGGTGACATTTTTAAATTGCTTGTTTTATGTGATCGACAGTCCAAAACCCATTTTTACTTGGTAAAATGATTATAACAACTGTGTAATTCTCTACCAATCACATTATGAACGATTGTAATGTGAACAATTTACACTTACAGAACATTATGTTCTGTGTGAAATGGTTGAGTTTCTATGATTACAACAATCAAATTACAACCTCATTTGATATAATTGTACTAGGGTTGATTTTATATATTTGATCTGCATTGTAATATTACATAATGGGCCTTAAAATTGAGTAAAACTCACCCCAACTATTGTACTTTATATTGTTATACATGCTCATATATTAAATTACATTTCTTACAGCTACAATACAAATCTGCATCACTGAGTAACTGCTGTGAACTCCAATCTATATCTACATCAAACCTTCACAGAGCTATGGAGTTAGCATCAAGTGTACTAACAGCAATGTAAATGTATCTTCAGTTAAAATGATTCATAAAAGATGTCTATCAAGCTACATTATTAGTTTCTATCTGGCTGCTTTTCAGTGTAGTACTATTATCTGGTTGCTGAGCGCTCAGCACACAGTGTGTATTCAGCGTCTCTGTGTCTCTCTCCCTCTCAGCCACAGCAGACATTACCACAGCATTATGTCATGCATGGTGCGTCACTGGGTCTCCCAGGAGTGGCCCTGGATTGCACCTGATAACATCGCTGCTGCATGACACTGTTTCACATGTGAATGCAAATGACTGTGAGATGACTTATTAACATCTGCAGAGAATAACTGATGATCCATTCGCACCCAACGCCGGGGGGGAAGATGAACAAAGAAAGAGAATGACAGAGTTGTTGTGTGTGAAAAGCAAAGCAAGAAATGACAGAAAATCGAGAACCGAGATCCGTTTGACTTGCTTAAAAAAGAGAGATAGAGCGACAGAGCGGGAGAAGGAGAGGACAGAAGGAGGGCAGGCTGAAAAGAGAACAATCCCCAGCTCCTACATAGGAGAATGCCCTGGTTACAAATAGATCAGTCTATAAATAGCCTCATTATCCATTCTCTTTTAATTGTCTCTGTGAGAGGACCTAGCGTGCTCTCCCATTGATCTCCACAGCACCCTGCCTCACATCACACACAAACATGTCTGTGTGTCCCCATGCCTGTGTGTGTGTGTGTGTGTATGGGTCTGTGAGTCGTGACTGCCTGCACGTGCTGTGTGTGTGTGTGAGTGTGTAATAAAGCTGGCTAAGCATGCCGGCAGTTGCTTGCACTATCACGCGGTAAAACTAGAGCTGATATATAATCAGGCTCGGATACACACACACACACACACACACACACACACATAAAAATGCACGCACAAGTGCAGATGCATATATTTATACATATCCACATTGTGTAGAACCCCCTCTATCTTTCAAGCTAAGTCAGGAGCACATCAAATTTGACATTCGCTCATATTTCCACCCAATACTGAAATCACAGAACAACAAATACATATGCTAATCCTCCCACTCCATATTTCTAGTGTCCAGAGGCAGGGGAGCTAGTTATAGCATGCAAATGCACCATTCTGCATAAGGGCAGCAATTATTCCACATTAAAATACAAAATACTGAGTATTCGTTTAGCTATTTTCTGCCGTTTGGTGGTTACATCTGTGTACGAGATGGTGCATCAGTTCAGCACGACATCTAACCTTATTAAATGTTTCAACTCCTCAAACGCCCTTGAGATGTGAGCTGCGCTGTAATCAATCTCCGTAATCATTAAAAACTCATCGCTTCCTGGAAAATCCTCTGCTACATTATCATTCCTTCCTGGATAGCTGATTGCAATGCTGCTTAAGATTCATTTGCCAGATTATAAAATATTGTAGGCTAAATACTGTCAGCCCACCTAACTGCTCTGGCAGTGGATTTTGAGGAGGCAGTGAGAGGGCAGGAAAACTGTGGCGATACACAGATGAGTCACAACAATCTCACAGAGGATTAAGGGTGATTGCAAAGGAGTCTTTGTGCTAGAGTCCATCACCAAGCAGTGAAGCCTGAACAGACTATATACCCAATGTACAGATGGGAATAATGGATAGGGGACTCCTCCTGGTACTATATAATGGCTGGGTAATGTATGTATCAAAGCTCATTGTAATTGTTCTAATCAAGGTTCAAACAGTAAAAGCCTTTTGGAAAGGAAATTTGAGTCCACCTATAAAAAGATGATGCACTATTAGCATTAGATTGACTTCCTCTTTAGATCGTCAGCTTATGGACTTAAAACAAACAGTGGGCATGCTGGTGACTCAGCAGATTAAGTAAAAGCCATTTACTGTACCAGAAATGCATCCCGCAGTTTAATCTTATTTATGAATTTGGTTGCATGCCATCGAATCACTCAGTTTTTCAGTCACTTTGCACTGAATACTAGCTAATTAAGCAGGCTTGCTTAATAATAAACCACATTTGGCCATACTTGACTGTGAGCATTAGACGGCTACAGTTAGAATTTTTATTACCAATTAGAAAACTTACGACTATGGTATTAATCATGAAAGGGACAGTGCCATAAATAATCTGTATGGGCGTCATTGGCCGTCTGGGTTCAGGAGCCAAGAAGAGTCTGTGACTCTGTAATGACTAATGAGCCTCTCTACTCTTAAATCATTTTAGAAACCTGACCATGAAGTTTGGCATAGGGACAACACTAATGTAATGATAATAATATACTATATCATTAGAAATACAATGATTAGACTCTGGCTTCAACTTCTCTGGACTCTTCTCCATTGATTCATCTCTTTATTACTTTTATGATTTATCATACATTATTTAGTCTTTAAAATGTAAAAAAAACATCTGATTGTTTTGTGGACCCAACAATCCAAAACCTAAAGATATTTACGAAAAATATTATGAAATAAAACAGAAAAGCAGCAAATGTTCACCTTGAGAAGCCAGAAACCGCAAATATTTGGGATTTTCTTAATATATGAGTTAATTGATTATCACATCTGCTGTCAATTAACTTCCTGTCAACTGACGAATTGTTTGGATTAAGGCTGTCAATCGATTAAAATATTTAATTGCGCTTAATCGCATGATTGTCTATAGTTAATTGCGATCAATCGCAAATTAATCACACATTTTTTATCTGTTAAAAATGTACCTTAAAGGCAGATTTATCAAATATTAAATACTCTTATCAACATGGGAGTGGAAAAATGTGCTTGCTTTATGCAAATGTACAACACAAAACAATGACAAATATTGTCCAGAAACCTTCACAGGTACTGCATAAAAAAATATGCTCAAACCATAACATGGCAAATTCAAGCCCAACAGGCAACAACAGCTGTCAGTGTGTCAGTGTGCTGACTTGACTATGACTTGCCCCAAACATCTGATTATCATAAATTGGGCATGTCAGTGCGAGAGAGAAAATGGCCATGACATTTTTTTTGTCCTCGACAAAATGAGTGCTATTTCACCTCTTTCACTATAGTATAGTGAGTATCAATGGATTTCTTAGGTTTTCTAGTTTCATGTGATACCAGTATCTTAACTCTAGCTTTAAAACCGAGCCCGCTACAACCTTCGAAAGATTAATTGCGTTAATGCGTTAAAGAAATTAGTGGCGTTAAAACAAATTTGTTATTATCGTGTTAACTTTGACAACCCTAATTTGAATAGATTACAGAATTTTTATTATTTACCAATCTCAGAACCCATCGTCTATCAGTCTGACGGCAGATAAGCCTCTGGGGGCTAAGGGGCTACTGTATATTTCAGGTGTAGTCAGTGGATATCCAAGCCAAGACTTTTTCCGTGTGCTGCTCATTGTTTACAGTCCTATCAGCAACTGAGATTGAACTGGAGTTGGAGTTGAGAGACGACGTGTACGACCGGATTGTTTCACAAGTAGCCTGTTTACAAGCTAGCTTCAAACCAATAAACAGATAAATCATCATCAGACAATAGCCGGCGGGTTTCCAGATTGCATTTTTGCCAATGTGTTCTGCCTCTTTTGCTCTCAACACACACTGTTTATCTGCATTCAACCAAAGCCTGCTTGAATATGATTGGTCAATACTACTCGGACTACAAGCAGAAACCGGAACGCTTGCCTACAGATTCTACATGTGAATGTAGAATCTCTTTATAGACACTAAAGATTAAAGTCTTTAAAACTCAACGGTGATAAAATCTTGAATTTTTTTCCTCCTCTTCTTCACTGTTCTTACTCTATAATTTATGGCTGGTAATGCGCTGATCTATCAAACACAGCAGGATCTGTGATTCGAATCTGCTTTGACAAATGATACCTACCTAACATCCTGTTTCCAAATAGACAAGACAGGGACATTAAAGACAAAAAAAACTTTATGCCATCCTTTCTGCGGGAAAGGAAATGGGATTTTTTTTCCAGTCAGAGGGAACATGATGGCATATTTTAACAGTTGGCCCTTTTTTTTGTCCGTGGCTAAAAATAGATCTCCATGGAAACACTATGCATCCCACTCGTTGAGTGGAAATACCCGCGACTCTGAACCTTGGAGAATGTGTGAATATCTAAGCAAGCGTGTGTGTGTGTGTGTATGTGAGTTTGTTCAAGAGCATGCATGCACGTGTATGTGTGTGCACACGTACGCACTGTATGTTCTGTACAAAGAAAAGACGGTGAAGAATGAAATGACGTGATGACCTCCAAACGTCCTTGGAAAACAGGCACGTCACAGGGGAGCAGCAAACTAATTGCATTTATATAACAGATCTAAATCTTCAAAATAACGGAGTGAACAACATTTTAACGTGTCTGAGCGGTATCTATCGTCATGATGGTGATCGTCATCATAACGACGCAAAATATCAATGCCTTTTTTTCTGCAGCGAATCGATAGCTTCAACATGTATTCTCAGCTCTCACCATTTTAAAAAGAGAGGGGGGGATGAAGAGGGAAGACAGAGAGTGGTTGAAGTGTGACTCAGAGTGCACAAGAGAGTGAGAACAAAAAGAGAGAGAGAGGGAACGAAAGAGAGAACAAGAGTAGGCTGGATGTAGAGTAACTCTATGAATAATAACCCATCAGCGGCTAAAAGGTGGATAATTATCATGCTCTTATTAGAAGATGGAATGATGGAGAAATGTGTCACAGTGTCCTTGAGAATGACCTCCATAATAATGACACCATTTTATGCCATGCAGAGAGGTTTGTTACTGTGCGTACAAAGGCAGGATACAGTAGAAATAGCTTCTTAAGGATGACATTACCAAAAAATAAATAGTGAATGACATAGATAGGAGGAGGGAGTGGGATGAAGAGGAGTCTGAAAAGAGTCAGACAGTAACAGGAAGATGCACACAAAGACAAGAAAAAGGAAAAACAAATTGCAAAACCTGTCTGTCATGTAGAACAAGGTGTAAGACATTACAGCAACATAATTATTGGGGTGCTACTGTAGTTCAGGGGAGAAAAGGACCGGATGCTTTTACATTGGCCGTCTTGTTGTCCTTGTTTTAGCTTTATGACTATGTGTATCTTCCTGTGCATTTGTTCTCAGCACTCTGCGTAAGCACAGTAAGATACCAGAAACCAGAGTTAAATTCCTTGTACACTTAAAAAATACATGTGTCCAAACAGTGTCGAAAAAGGGTTCATGGTTTACTGACAATGAAAATATTTACTTAAAGTTCAGTTTCCAAGGTTTCCATTTACCACAGTATACTGTATATACTTTCATGGCTTTTTGGAAATAGAGATAAAAACGAAGCTTTACAACCTAAATTCTAACCAACTACAGAGCAAAAATAATGTGAGGGGATTCATCACACCTGAGTCGCAGCACATACAAAACTGATTTATACGCAATCTTGTAAACTGCAAAGATGTAGTTCTGCTAACCCATGTCATACATGGCCTTCCAAGACTGTCCGCTTCCATTGCAGTGGGATTCCCCCCTAATGCAAGCCAGAATACAAACGTATCGTACATATGTTGAATATGAACACATGCATGTCTATGATGTTTTATTTCAATCAACCAGGGTGGTGCAATGTGGAATGGAATGGAATGGAATATGAAGAAAATTTAATCCAAGCCATATATGTACAGTATATGTATATACATACATACTGTACGTACATATATATAAAACTAATGTCGGGTACCCACTAGATGATGATTCCCCCCCCCAGCAAAGCCAAGATTTTTTGATGGTTCTTAAGATTATCTTTCCAGATATTCTTGTGGGGTGAGGTATGTTAAGAGTGTTTTCACATCCCCCGATCGGCTCGGAAGTCCATCCTGACCGCACCAATTTCAAATCACTAATATAAAACATGTTCAATATTTACGATCAGATATCCTGTTGTGTGTAGGGAACCCCAAGGACAGCTGATGATGCAGTCACGTTGGAAAGAACAACATATTGGGAACTAAGCTGACTGAAGCAGGAAAGACAACAACCGCAGTCATGGCGGCCGCAGCAAATGCATGGGCTAATGCATGGACTAATGCAAAACGCGAAGCATAAAGTAGTAGTAAGATGGACCTCAGAAATGGAGAACCAACTTGTTGATTTGCGGCAACGATACAAGTCTTTATTTAACGTGTCTTCATGACTTCATCCAAATTTTTTTCTTGGTAACTTTTCAGTACAAAGTAGTTCAAAAACTAACACTGCTAATTCGCCCGTCGTCCACCATGTTTCTTTACACTAAAATCACGTTTGATCGCGAGTGATTTTGCGAGATTTCTGGTTTTGAGAGTCAGGACTTTTGCTGTTCATGAATGTCATCTGTCAGTGTGTAATGTGCTGTTTTGGCCAAATCGTTGCTCATCACACACTATAGGAATAAAGCTGTTAAATTGAACATGACATGTCATTATGTGTGACGTCTCTCACATTTTAAACATCTGTTCAGATTTGAAAAATCTTTTAGTGTGGGCCAGCTTAAAATTGAACAAAGATTCCTGTGAGGGGCGGCCACACCCAGCAGCACAGCAGGTACACCTACTGTTCAATGAAGACGTAATTAAAGAAAGGAAGTCCTTTTTGTCACGGTTGGGCTGGATGTTTAGGGGGAAACATCAGGGCATCAGGGGATTGATGTCAGTGCAGCATTTAAAACGGCAGGAAAGAGGTGTCTCGTGTTCAGGAAGGGAGTTTGAAAAAAGTTTAGTTTTGTCTTATTTGGTGTTGTGTCTTTGCTTTAAAGATTGGTCTCTTTGCACAGCTTACAATGTGGTTTTGCAGCACTCTGACTCTCTGTACGCTCCACACCCTCATCAGCGCAAGAGGGCACAGCAGGAGGCAGGCTCTCTCTGTGAGGACGAGTTGATGTGACATGTCTTCAGTGCAGCAAAACGGGCGAGCAGATATACTGTACTATTATATGTAAACAAACAACTGAGAAAATACATTCTCTCATTTCATGAGGAGTCACAGGGTCACACTAACACACACAGATCTATCCTTCATTCCCCTACAGACAGCCCCATCTGAAAGGTAATGGACTGGAAAGTGGCACTGAGCAATTCCTGACACCATTTCTTTCTCATCACGAGTTTACTGTATGTGTGTATGTGTGTGTGTGTGTGTGTGATTACCTATTATGGTATGTTTCTACTTGTGCAGACAAAATGACAGTCTCAGTCTCATATTGCAGAAGTACAGAGCTACACCTAAGAGAAACAAACTCCGGGAACAGGATCAGTGGCAGATTTTCATGTTTATCTGGCAACAGGGAGGGGGGGAGGCACTATTTCTTGGCGGGGACCAGTTGCCAGGCAACCGGCGGAGACTCAAGGAAGTTACTGGTCCTGGCCAAGAAATTGTCTGGCAGATAACCCCCCCATAAAACAGCAAATTGTTTTTACTATTTGAGATATAACATGTTAATTAATGAGCTTGAGAGGTCATCTTCAAAGATTATTATACTTGATTTTGAGAAATGCTACAAGATGACCACTAAAAAACAGCTTTTGGTTTTGGTATTTATTCTAAGTCTTTTATTATTGAGACAGAGAAGCCACTGCGTCTGGACATATTCTCTGATGCCACATAATTTGTGTTTTCTGTTAAATGAAAATGGCTCAAATGCCAGCACAGTTTTCAACAGTCTCCCAACGAACCCAAATTAAATGTATGTTGCAATGCCGAAAATAAAATATGCAATTTGTGTGCAAGTGTGTGTGTATTTGTGAGTCTGTGGGGGCAGCTGTACAAGTGGGTGAGTTTTGCTGTCACGCACTGTGCTCTATGAGTCTGACTCATGCGAGAGATGGCAGAGTGGAGTGAGAGAACACAGCTCACAGCTCTCTTTCTCTCACACACACATATACAAACACACACCACTCACTCCACAGGATAACTGATTATTACTTTGTATTCCTACTTCATAGTACATATGGGCATACATGTTGCGGGGGGTCTTACAGTATACATGACGAAGATAGTTGTAGAAATCTTAAGGTCTACCAAACGGAATAATGCATCCCACATTAATTTTATAAGCTATTATGTTCTGAACCAAAGTACACATGCTCTTTGGTTTCTATGACGATAATTCTTGCACTTTTTTATTTTATAATGCTGTGAAAAAGGCTAATTATGTAATGTTATGCAAGAAAAACAAGCAACGAAAAAACACATAGATGTGGTTGGTGTATGCTGTTCATATCACAGAATTTGAATACCCAAAGGTTTAATTTACACCTCTTAGAAATCTTTTTTGGAAGCCTGGCAAGTAGCACATCAAGAGCAGCACGGAGGGGAAAAAAACAGAAACAAGATGACAGTGACTAACGCAGGATGAAGGCTTCATCAGTGCATACCGTCCTATCAAAATTCATGATTGTTGTGTGAAATGTCTATGCATTGGTGAGAGATCCAGTTCATATTATGGATCCTGGATGCATGCGTGCAAAATCATGTGTCTGTGCAACTGGGCCGCACAATTAATCCTATTACTGATCAACGTGTCCAAATACAATGGTTCCTATGATTCCTTACGAAAAGTCATTCTTCATTTTTCATGCTTTTTCCTACGAATGTCCAGCAGCACATGTCAATTTCCGCACGTTACATGCATTCAGTCTTTTCGAAATCAACTTCTGTCTTCACAGGAAACAACTTAGTTAAGATTAGGCTACAAAACTACTTAGTTAGGTTTAAGAAAAAAACAACTTGTTAAGAATTAGGTAACAAAACAACTTAGTAATGTTCAGGAAAAGCTCAACTTGGTTAGTTTTAGCAACAAAACTACTTAATTAGGTTTAAAAAAATATCAACTTGGTTAGGTTTAAGTAACAAATCTACTTAGTTAGGTTTAGTAAAAGATTGTGGTTTGGGTTAAAATAGCTCCGGAAGTGGCGTAACTTAAGTACGGAAGTTACTTGACAAATAAATTAGCTTTTCTGGTTTCACACGGGGTGCAAACACTGGTCTCCTGGGAGAAAGGCCGGTGTTTTTTGAGCCACCCACCAACCCTGACGCAACATTTGTTGCTCTTTATACTTACTGGTTCACAATTACGTTGATTACATACAAATTGATTTCATGGGATACATACAAATTACAGTGCATTACTTTTCGTGGGTATAGCTACGATTGTGCCATGTTTGCATTGGTGGGGGAATCCATTGCATTTCTCCTTTAGATGGGTAAATTCATGTGACAATCTGTGGGGAGCAGGACATCGAGGAGAGGAATAAAAGGTGGTGAAACAAAAAGCTTTCTAAGTAAGAACAAAACTGTGTCAGGATTGAGTTAACGCTGTGCTTGTACTGTAAAAAAAAGTTGTGCAGTCTGCCGTGTGGGACCGCAGTCACAATGATGAGAGTTAAAAGCACCTACAGTATAAATGTGCTTATTCAACCTACTGTACTGCAAGTGATCAAAGTGAAAAACAGTGGAACAAATATGAGTCTCTGACTCAATTTATTAGTCATTTACTGTATCTGTTCCAACATCTGAGCCTCAAACATTGCAACGTTGGCCCGACTGCCCTAGATGTGGACACAACATTAATGAGACATCTGTTTACAGCCTCTATGTCTGTCAGTGTGTGTGTGTGTGTGTGGCAGAGAAAGAGATAGTGAGAGTGTGCGAGCGTGTTTAGACACAACTGCTTAGTGATAAGGGCAAAGTGTAACGGGGTCAGTAACTTCATCCTGTAATTCCAGACTGTTCAACCATTCATTCAATTCTTCCTTCCACCCGTTCACCATCACTCCGTCTTTCATTCATCTATCCATCTAGGTTCAGATTACTGTCAAGCAAACACAAATTTAGTCCATTTCTTTTTACAGCCACTATTCCTATTACTTTTTATATGCTTCTTTCTTTGACTTTTCTCTACGTTATGTATCTGTACTTATTTCTGTCCTTGTGCAGCTTCCACACCTCAATTTCCTCTTTGGGGATAATAAAGTCTCATCTTATCTGATGATAAAATGTCATTGGTATTGAATTCTTATTTACCGTATAGACACTGCAATGAATAATAAAGAGCTGCTGCTTTCCTGTAACTGTTACAACGGTCCCTCCTTTTTTCATCCACCTGTTTCTCACTTTCTCTTTTACACATGCATGCATGGATGGGAGAAACACACCTGTTCCCTGCTCCTCTCATGTGTGACTGTTGGTGTATTTATATTAGGGGTGTAAGAAAATACCGAAAATATCAAGTATCATAATATGTATCGATTTGTAATTAATAGTTTACATGCATAAATTCACTCAGCTCTGTCAATACTTTATTTAATTTGTAAAGATATGCGCCTTCTCAGTGTATGTGTCCTCTCAAAGTAGTGCTGTGATGTTGGATGTTACAGGGACTGTGATAAATGTAAATGCAGATCCCACTGTTCTGAGTGCTTAAAAAAGTCAACTTTTTTTTATATCAAGATTTGAATAATGCTATTTCAAATAACCCTAACAGTAATTTTGGCTCTGTGGCTTTAGCCAACCATGCTGATTATGAGCTGTTGTATTTTCCCCTCATGCCCACACACTCAACACAAACCACACACAAACGTTGTGGCTGCACACACTCACACAGATCAGCAACCCTCCCCCCCCTTGGGAGTGAAAAGGGAGAGCATACAGGGCCAAGAGGCTGAAAGGGAGAGTGACAGTGGTCTATCTGCTGTCTCCCATCTGGGTGTCAGTCTCTGGTTTCACCCAGGGGCTCAGATAAGCTCCGGACACAATAGGGACAGCTATTAAAATTCAAACTACCAGAGAGGGTCATGAAATAGTCATGACAGGTAAGGGAAATCTACACACTCTTAGGTGCCCCTTATTGTCTGTCTGCTCGGAACTGCAGGGAAAATATAATGTTTGGGGTACAGCAAGAGAGGAGCTGATGATTGAGTAGGGATAATACCAATTGAATTAAATATATACTACTACTACTCTACTAATAATCATAAATTGGCATTATTCTATATAATTCAGTAAACATATTTGTACATCACTATCAAAAAAAAATGTTAATGGATTAAACCATATAAGAATGAACTTTTAATCATTCAACACACTCTTGAAATAGGAGTTTACAAACACTAACACTGCAGGGAAAATACAGTGCAGAGTTGAAAGAGTATTGATCTGTGCTTTAGCTATGCAGTAGCACTTTGATTGAACTGTAATGTGACTGAGCGCATGAAGCCTCATGCTGCACAAATGGATGCATCTCCTTTAATATTCCTGACATGAAACAGATGTACTTGCACAATATTCAACACAATTGATTTTTCCACATGCCACTAATGTAAGGCTAGCCATTTGAAATTGGCAGGGTCATATGTCTGTGTACTGTAGAGGCATACTAAAATACTACTGCTAGCAATATTTGGATTCATGACTTTTACTTATAATTAAGTATTTTTACATGATTGTAGCAGTACTGCAGTAGGCAGAATGTGTTTGGCATCATCGGCCAAAAATTCCATAATAACCTTTCAGCATATTGTAATTCAAGTGCTCTGAGAGAAAACTAGACTTTTGCACCTCCTCATGGCTCTGTTTTCAGGCTTTAGAAAATCTAGCCCGACTTTGACCAATCACAGGTCATTTCAGAGAGAGAGCTGTTAATTCAAGGGAGGCAGCTGTCAATCTCTCGCAAACTCCGAACGGTCAAACTAGGCAGCGCTGATCAAATATTAATCAATATTCTGTTACTGTAAAGCCTATTTCTCACCTCAAATGTTTTCAGAAGCATCTTGTAGTGTACTGCTTAGCTGTAAAATGAGAAAGTTTGCTCCGGCTGGTGGGCGGTGCTTGGTATTTCCTCAACTGATCTCAACACGGATCACAAACTTTCTCATTTTATGGCTAAACAGTACACTACAAGATGTTTGCGAAAACATTTGAGGAGAGAAATAGGCATTACAGTAACAGAATATTGATTCATATTTGATCAGCGCTGCCTAGTTTGACCGTTTGGTCGGAGTTCGTGAGTGATTGACAGCTGCTCAGAGACGGCAAGGCTCCAGCTCGGCTCTGATTGGTTGTTTTCCTCCGGCCTGTGAAATCCTGCAGATGCCGTTAGGAGAACCGGAGGACACAGAGACACAATATTTTTTTTAGATTACCTGTCTCATGCACTACTGTCAGGGTATAGTGACCATTTTATAAAAGTAATTCTGCCCACTGCTGCTTTAAGTAAAGGATTTAATACGTCCTTCACCACTGAAGGTTTGATCATAGGTTATGTAAACAATTCCCCAATGAAGGTTCTGTTAAATGCAAAGCTGCTGTACAATATGTATTCTCTGGATAAAATTGCAATAGCTGACTAACACTGTCACAAGAGACTGTAGAAGCTGAAATGATGTGTTTGCACATTAGGCAGTGTCTGATTTTGGTTCTTTGATCCTGTTCCCTTGGGTACGTGTGACTATCTCTGTGGCAGTATCCAATACTGGCAAGACTAAACAGGCTTAGTTTCTCCTTCCTTTATGCCCATGGGCAAAGAATGGCATTTTAAAGGTTCAGAAAAGGTAAAAGTCAGAACAAGACAGTATCCATGTCCCTGTTCCTCTTTTCTGCGGCTGCTGGGATGTAATGGATCATTCTCTGCTGGATGTGTGAACTCGAAGTTGAAAGATAGCTGCTCTGTGCCCTTGAGCAAGGCAGGGCTGGATCGGGTCCAAGACTGTATCTGTTTATGTGCCCTTGAGAGGGAGATGCTGTCTGTCTGTGTTGGCAGCCGTGGTACCACCCTTGTTTTGCCCCACAGCGGGAGAAGAGAGAGCAGAGAGGTCAACTCGGGAAAAGAGCTGACATGGAGAGAAAGAAGCCGGTTATAGCCCGGGACTCTGCATATTCAGCTAAAAGCATCAACACGCCTGTCAACTCGCTATCCATACTCCTGGCTTCCAGCAGCCAGTTCAGATTCAGGACATTTCAGAGGACAAGAGCTGAATGTAGATATGTGACAGCAACCTGGGACAGAGAAGCATTTGGAGATGTCAGTTTCTGGCACTGTATTTTTGAGCGATTCTCTTATCTAAGGACAGACTTTCCAGGCAAGCATGAACTAAAGTAATGAGGTGGTCTGGTGGCCTGATGGTAGAATGGAGGGTGTCACAGGTTCAACAGCCGCCTGTCCTCTCCCTCAAGAGCCCTGGAGCAAGACACGACTCCCATCACCTGAACACGCACCGTACATCGCAAGACAAAATGTGCCAAATATAAATATATAAATGAAAATATGTACATATAATGTATAGTTTCAGATGAAAAATAATGATAGAGGATGTACTACACTTTGAGGAAATATGAGAAGAGCTGATTTAATTTCTAGCCTTGATAACAATGCTTTGGCATTACATCACCATTTATTTCAAAGTCAGGATAGTCTGGCAGCAAAAATCAAGAAAGGGGGGGGGGGATCACTGCACTGCACCATCAACCAGCATTCCTTCATGCTTAAGAAATGACAGGAACAAGATTATGAAATGCCATTTCAGTCAATATTAAATAAATAAATACACAAATAAGTAAATATACCTATAAAATAAATAAATATGGCTATGAAATAAATCCTGAAATAAATAAATTAGGCAATAAACCTATAGAAATATATAAATGAGTTAATCTAATTCAATAAATAACTAAATAGGTTTTTATTTTTTTAAAAAGGACATTTTTCAAAGGACTAATTTTATTTATTTCAGGGGACTTTTATTTCATAACATCCCATTTATTTCACAGCTCTTTTTATTTCCATCTGATATATTCAAATTAATGGGGCGTCGTTATCTCACAGATTCAGGCCAAAGCACGAGAATTAGCTACATAGCTAGCTACCTCCGCCTCACTCCCTGGAGTCCCCAATAGCGTCCCGCTGCAGAGCTCCAGGCTTGGGCCACCTCCGCCGCTGAGACTCATCTCCACTGCCAGGACCTGCTGGGACACTACTGAGCCGGAAAGTCTACTGATCCCGCAGGGAGTCGGGGCAGTCCGAGATCACACCCTCGGTGCCGGAGTTTGGACTAGGGATGCACCGACACCGATAATGGATCGGATATCGGGCCGATACTAACTCAAATAGCTGGATCGGGTTTAATGTATGCTGCATTAAAATGGTAAAAACTTGAATTGTAATTCCTGTTAATTTTGAAGATTTTTTACAAAGTTTCTGGTGTATGAGTTATTATTTTAATAATAAAGAACAATTCAGTAAATTTATATTTATATAAGTATAGCTTAAATGTTTGTAAAATTCATGGTTCAAATCTTACATTTCTTGCTGGAGGTAGCACATATACTGAGCACATATGTTGTTTATTCAGCACTTGATTGGTTTACAGTCAGTTTCATATCTGGAATCTACCAAAACAACCACATCTATCTATTTTTTTTTTACATTTTCAGTCTTGCCTACAATCTGTACATTAGTCGTATACACTCACACAGGCAGACATACTGTATACTGTTGTGAGTCAGCACCAGGCTCCATGGGAGCAGGCCAGTAGAGTCTGGTTTTTGGCATCTGTCCTCTTAATTCAGTCAAGCATCTCTTGGGACAGCTGACTTCACTGCCGGCCATGTCCAGCATCCGCACACACGTGTGTGTGTGTGTGTGTGTGTGTGTGTGTGTGTGTGTGTGTGTGTGTCTGTCTGAAACGTTGGGATTTAATAGAATACATTTTCACTGTCTCAATAAAACAACTACCATACATTATCATACTTGCATTTTTTTAACCAATGTCTTCAAAAACAAGATAGAAACATAATTAAATCTTAATGTGCAGCAAAAAATATTAAGACATCCTGAATCAACTGCAGCCTTTTTCCCCCACTGCAAACTGTTTTAACACATAAGACTCACACATCTGGTTCTCCTTCTATTGTAACTGGTATATTTATCATGAGGGAAATCAATATGGTATTCTGGCTTTGATATGCACCACTATTGATGAAAAGATACAGTTTCCAGATAAATTGTACATTCAAGGCACATTTGACAGCAACAAAAAAACTAAAATTAGGCTTGCTCTAGACTAGGGATGTACAGTATTTCAGTGGCCATCTAATGGATATACATTTTGTTTTAGTCCAAGAGTCCTTGTTTAATCCCTGTCTGGGAAACCAGCCTACAGTGTGTTTCTCCAGAGACAGTAATCAAACCCTGATGTAAAAGCCTAAGCATTTGAGAAGTGATTACACTTCACAACATGTCCCAATGGGAATGTTCACACGCTATTATTATTTTTTAACCAACACCTGCTCATATTTTTGTATTATGCTGCATTTAAAAATTGGCACAGCTTTGCAACAAGGCATACTTTGTAGTAAAGCATATGGCAATGGCTTTATCCATAGTCACTAACAACTTTATCAATGGTTAATACCTTTTTTATTATTAATGCTTAATAGATGAACAGGAAACTGCATGAACTAAATATCCTTTCCGAGTGGAGAAGCGTTCATGGCTTTTATATCAAGATATCAAATCTGCAGTTATAATTGTTAGCAAATCATTGATGAAGGGTGGAGGGCTTTTTAGTTTACAGTCAGCTATCAAGCATTCAGATTCAAATGTTAGTATACCTGACAGAGATAACAGTGTTTAACTGAGGGGGAACCATAGGGTGGGGGCTATGTTTCTGCGACGGCGCCGTCGGTTGGGACGGCGTTATCAGTTGTATCCGCCGTATGAGAGCAGTGCAGAGTGGCCGTGAGCTAGCCGTGAGCTAGCTCACATGCACGAGCGTGCACTAAAAGCACGCGCAGCCAGCCCGGCTATGTCAACAAAGCACAGAGAAGCTCTGATTACAACACACACAGAGGGAGAGTGACTTCCTTCTCTGCTCAGGTAGAAATACTCCTCTATATCTTTACATAGCAAATAGTTGTTTGCTGCTATATTAATGCTCTCAATATTGAATTCAGCACCTTTAAAGATCAAGGAAAAAAGACCTGTGATTGTATGTACAATCTGGCAACGCAGAATGTATGTTCTTTTCATTGGATTAGTGCTTATGTAATTACTGATCTAGAAGCAAAATGTTTATAAAATCAAGATTTTAAAAAATCATTCCAAAGATGTATTAGCAGAACTGCTCCTTGAGACTTGAGCACATTCCTTTCCCCCGTAAATCCTCTTAATATTGCATTTAGAGTGCTAGTGCAGAGTGATTGACCACTGTGCAGCAATACTGTTTAAGTACTGCCTCAAGGTCACTGCTACTACACTGCAGCAGAACACCTGTGTGAGTAGTGGTGTGTATTTGAGTGAGTGTGTGTGTGTGCATCTGCCCACGATGTGGTTTTGCTCCCTCGCAGAGCAAAATGACTGTATATCATTTATAATCTGTCCTCTGAGAGCCAGCTCTCTCTCTTCTTCACTGCCTCCTGTTTCATTCTCTCTCTTTTTCTACCTCTTCTATCCCTTTTACAGAGTCACTAGGGGAGGGGAGGAGAGGAGAGGGCAGAGAGGAGAGGAGGAGGAGGAGGAGGAGGACAAGGAGTTGCAGAGCAGGAGAAATTGTCCTTATTAAAGAGACGGCTGCTCCATGTGAGAGATCCCTTGTGGGACAGAGATTAAATAGACTGCGTCAGAGGGGAACACGCTCGTGGCGCTGCGACTGGAGGAGGACGCGATAAGTATGATCATCAGGGAAGGAGGGATGGAAGGAGGTAGGGAAAGAAAGGGAGCAAGGAGAAGAGGAGGTAGGATGAGGGACAAACAGACAAGAGGAATGAAGAAGAGGAGAAGGAACAACAGGGTGAAGATTAGAAGAGGAGAATGTGCAGAAATGTAACAGCTCACAGACTGAATTGTGGACTTTATTTCAAGGGAGGGATAAAAAAAGATTAGAAGGGAAAACAGGGAGGAGGTGGGTGTGAATGAAGGAAAATGAGAAAGAAAGGAGATGAAATGGGAGAGCGGGAGAGGTGTTTCAACCAAACTCCGCAGTCACAGAGAGGATAGAGGGAGACGGAGAGGAGAAGAAGGTGAGAAGAGGTGGATGACAGATGAGTGGGGCAAACAGTTTCCTGAGTTATGTATAGAATTCATAAAGGCCTCGTCATGGGAGCAGTACAGAACTTAGCGAGTGAGATGTGGGAGGAATAAGGAGAGTGATAGTAGCACAGCACTGTCTTGATATCACAGATGGAAATCACAATGCTATGTATGATGCGAACTGGACAACGACATCTGCGAGAGGAGGTAACAGCAGAATAGAACAAATAAAGATGAGAAGAAGTGTTCATTATTTTTTCTTCATTTGTCCCATCTTCTGTCTTTCTACTGCTACACCTCCATCTTTCCTTTTTTGTGGTTTGTCTGCATTTTCTGCCAGCCATACACATACACATCCCTACATCTCTGTCCTTGACATCAAGGCAATGTCACTAAAGAAAAATGGTTGCAAGCATACAAGTCACTAGTTACAGATCAATAGCTTTATACAGTAGCTGAGACACTATGATGTGTGTGTGTGTGTGTTTGTGTGTATAGCATACTGTAGACTATATATAAGAAGTGGTCGTAGTCACCGTGATTTTTGTTCTGCAGTTTTGAAGCCTTAAGTTTGGCGTTTTGGCGTCGCCATCTTGGTTTTTTGCAACCAGACAAGACGGTGGACCTAAGTACAACCGAACACTGAACAAAACATTTTAGGCGACCAAAATGTCACAATTAACTTTCATGAACTGAAAACACACTGTGAAAGGGTTAAAGTTCTAAGAAGAACACATGGACAACTCCCAGACCGGACAACACCGTGATAGCGACCTGTCAATCACAAGGTAGCCACGCTCTAAAGCATACCCTGCTTTATGGTCTATTTGACTCTAAATGGGACCATAATTTACTAAATGAACATCATGCTGTGTTGAAGAAGACTTGAAACTAACGACTGAGACCATAAACTCATGTTTACAATGTTTACCGAGGTAATAAATCAATTGAGAAGTAGGCTCATTTTCTCATAGACTTCTATACAATCAGACTTATTTTTGCAACCAGAGGAGTCGCCCCCTGTTGGCTGTTAGAGAGAATGCAAGTTTAAGGCACTTTTCAGAACCGGAGGTTGTCCGCTGGTGTAGAGACATTTAGGGTCCAGTGTTAGTGTGTGAGGTATCAAATCACATTTGGATAAATAAGTCAAGTGTTCACCCACAGTAAGAGGACTATTAACACAATACCCCATCCACAACCTTCTTCCATGAATAATACTGGCATCGTGTATGGTGTATCATCTGGCCACCATCCATCACACTCTATTCATTACTGCCACAAACAGCAATGCAGGGGCACTCCCCTCAGGGATCTGCTATAAACACAACTCTCCTCAATCAACTGATGGTCACCTGCATTTCTGCAAAGCCATTTTTCCCACTCTTCCCAAAATAATTGTTCATTAAGTATTGTCTCAATTTCAACAAAGAAAATGTATTAATATCAATCAAAAATCAAGTCTCCATTTGGGTAATACATATTTAGCAGTTTAGTGGATAAAAGTAAGTTTAGAAAAGGTGTGCTACTTTTCCAGCAGTGTTACATTGTTACTAGCTCAATAAAAGAAGTGAGAGTAGAAGAGAGACAGAGATGATGAAGGTTATAGATGTAGAGCAGGTCTATTTAGGCTACGCTGTACACCGGGCCCACTGGGATACCAGCGATCGACCATCACACCGAAATAGAAATGGGAGCAGAGGAGAGAGAGAATGGAGGAGAAGTAAGGTGTGGTGAGACAGAGGGATGGGAGGTAGAGAGAGAGAGAGAGAGAGGAAGGAAGGGCAGGTGGAAGGGTTGATGAGGAAGAGGTCTGGAAGGGACAAGAAGGAAAGGAAGTACGAGGATTTAAGTGAGAAGACATCCATAATAGAGTTGCAAAGTTGGAGGAAATATTTTTCCAATTTTATATTTTAATGTTTTGTTTAAAAGAAATAGTTTGACATTTAAAAATCAAATACAGTACTCTGTCGACAGTTCGATGAGAAGATTGATGCCATTTTCACGTCCGTACGGTAAATATGTACAGAAGCTGGAGTCAGCAGCCAGTTAGCTTAGTTTAGCTTAGCTTAGCATAAAGACTGGAAAAGGGGAAGCAATTACACTGGCTCTATCCAAAGGTAAAGTCTGCATACCAACATCTCTAAAGCTCACTAATTAACATGTTCTGTACAAAATCCAAAGTGTAAAAAGGATCATTTGCCAATTTATAGGGGGTTTATGTGCCAGATGGAGTGAAAGCGCTATCAATCCACTCATCTAACTTTCAGCAAGAAACCAAATAAGCGTAATGATTTAACAATTCTACAGATTTTGGCCATTAGTTTTTAATTATTTGGACTTTTCTGAGAAATCATGTTTTTTTTCTACTTTCTAAATACTGTAATGCCCATTAGCCTCAACTGCTGTTGCTATGGAGAAGAGGTCAGTGAGTCAAATTCAAAATGCTTTGCGGTTTCAATTAGCAAAACATCAAACTGATCAAAAACTGACCCAGAATCTGAAAGTGAACTGATTTATGCTGCGGAATGAAATTAAAATGAAAAGTTGTTTTCTGGTTTCTACAAAGTGGTAAATTTCCAACCCGTTTGCCATTAGCAGTGTATGAGTCATGATAGTGTGTTTTGTACCAAGAAATGCAACACGGTAGTCATAGTTAACTTCTGTCCATACATGTTTATGTGCACAGGCTTGTATATTGGAGGTATTTTCGAACACAGTTGCTGATCATACTGATCATTTAACTGTGACAGTTCCATGCCCATCCAAGCCTGAACAACCTGCCATTGTCCACACAGAAAAGGAATGGGACTTTCACTTTCAGAGCTATGAAATCCTGAAATAACTTTTCCTACTTTACAATCGATGGGGTGAAGAAGAGGATAAAAAAAGGTGGATGGGTCAATGTGTTGGACAACCATTGCCATTTAGTCAGAATATAGATTAGATGTATATATTTAAGGTATACATTGTTATATTAGGTTGGAGATCATTACATTTTAGATATAGTTTTGGTGCGCTTGAGATATTGGTAAACACCTGGTATGGACTTAATCACAACCTGCTGGTGTAAAATTGTCTCTGGAAGTTGGGGGAAGGTGACGGCCAAGGAGATTTGTGGATGGTGGAGGTGAAGTGTGTGTAAGTGCAGCGGGAGTCAAATCAGTGCTACTGGCGGCCAAGGAGAGAAGGGGGGGTGAAGAGAAGATGGAGGTAGTAAGAAGACTGAAATGGGAAGTGGTGATATTGTAGAGGGCAAAGAAAAAATATTAGACAGAAAAGGGGTCAGGATATGAAATTGAGGTATCTTGGTTGGTTGGTTCGAAATAAAATAGCTCAGTCCCAGGCTGGCTATAAAATAGGTTATTAAAAGAGGAAAAAAACTGCTAAATTTTACTGTTGAATTGAATTTTTATTGCCTATTCAACATTCCTGCTGTATTAATCAGTGTTTAGTGCTATCTCTCCTCAGCATGCATAAGATAGCAATTCATTCCATCACCTTGGTGAGTAAAGTCATACAGATGGACAACTCTGCAGACGACAAACTGGAAGTTATAAAACTGGTGACTTATGAGGCCGACCTTTCAGGGGGGATGGTGGGTGTACTGCTTTGGACAATAATATAATATTACTGTATTATATAAAATTTACTGTGTACAGCAAAAAAAATCCCAGAACTGGTTGATTTTATAGCAAATTTAGTGCGAGCTTGTCGTTATGCATGTTTTAAGGTCTCGCTAAGAACACTCTTGCCCTTCCTTTCTCACAACATCAAAGACTATCGATGCCCTAAGCGCCTCTTCATCCCCCCGACCCTCGAGGAATGGCTCTGACCTGAGCACTCTCTTACAGTTCCTTGCTCCCTCCCTACCCAGGAGGACCCACCGACGTGCTGCAGCTCTCCACCGTCTACAGTACAGAACATAGTTACACTGTGAGCAGCCACCAAACGTCTTTTCTCCTATCTCAAGAGAAGCAAGTCCCTTCTCGGAAACTAAGCTGTAGCCTGACATCCCATCTGGCCCCTGAATGACTCATGCCATTCACCCGCTGGCTGCCTGAGGGGAAACGCTAGCCTCTTCACCCCACAGTCACCTACAAGGCAACACATAGGTAACTACATCCTAGGTGCAGGTATATAGTACAAGGAGGCGGGCTACTGAGAAACCTGAAGGGTAAGAAACAGAATCCAGGCATGTTATAGAATTAGATGTGGCACTTAATTACCACTCATTTCATCATCATCTTCGTGTATCAAGGTATCTCATTAAATTTGGATTTGAAAAAAGGAATTTTATTTCCTGGGGATGTTTATGTTTTAACCTCAATTCGTGTATTACATTTAGGCTGGGTGGCATTTAAAAACGATGCCAGTACCAATAGAGCACTTCAGAGGTTTTGATGCTTCTGGGTTGTTTCGGTCGATACCTTAAAAGGTATCTAGTACCTATGCCAAGCTCTAATTACATTCCTCCACTAGGGGTTTCGAATAGGGATGCACCGATCCAAATTGTTCAGTCCCGATACTGATAGCGATACATGGGCTTTGGATATCAGCCGATTCTGAGTACCGATCCGATACCAGTGTTTAATTAATGAGCTATATGCCTCACTGTGTGGAAGTGACTGGGATCATTGTTGTAAGTGTTAGGAAACATCAGGCTTGACTTCAATATTGCTTTCCTAACTTTGAAAACAAAATGTAACAATTACATAAATATAAATTTACTGAATGGTTATTTGTTATTAAAATAGTAAATCATAAACCAGCAACTTGGTCAAAAATGTTCAACATTAACAGGAATTATAATTCAAGTGTGAACCTTTTTAAAGCAGCGACAAATTGGTAAAAACTTAATCTTCAAAATTTCAGTCTGTCAGTAGAAGCGATGGGTATAATATGCTCTATTGTTTTGTTTTTTTACAGCCATCAAGTGCATAATATGTATCGTGTGTGAGAGCTTGATAATGCAGTGAGCGCCTTATACTCTAGCCATCAGTCATATATAACATATTTCTTATTAAAACATTTAGAAAATTAGTCTCTCAAATGTCTGAATTTGTATCTAAATTGTACAGTTTCATGTACTGTAGCAACAGTGGAGCAGGAGCCTGGTGCGGGTTTCATCTAAATGCATGCAGTCAAGAGTGCAACCTCTTCACTGGTTGCATTTGTATACTTACAGAGCCATTATGCATTTATGCTGCATAATGGACTACAGCCATTCATGAACTATTAGTATCATGTGCGAGGGCTGGTATAGGCTACAGTATACGGGGCTAATAGGTCAACCGTGCTCAGGGCCTCTTACCATCAAACGCAGTCCCCTGGGACACATACACATTACACACACCACACATGATGACAGCAAGCAATACAGAATACCTTCAAGGATAATTAGCATCCACGATCATATTTCGGAGGTAACATATGTTCCGTGGAGCTGACACGCGCCACACGAGGGGAACCACACAACACAAACATGGAAACACCTGGGATCACTAATGCAAATACCATTACTCAATATCTACTCAGTGAATGTTCCAGTGAGAGACAACATCATAACAATTAATAATTATAACCAGGGATGAGGGAAGAGAAGCACCGGGCTTGTTAGCAGTAGGGCAAGTTCACAACCAAAATATGGCAAAACTTGTTAAATGGATTTACCTGATGAAAATGGCTAGAAACAATGATATGGAAGCACCTCATTTATCCAAGCAGCAAGACGCACAATGCATTCTTGAGAATCCAATAAATGCCAAAATAATTAATGGCACGCACAATGAGATTGTGGTGAGATTGTAGTGTGTTGAATAATTCAGCCTGTGGAGAATTTGCATTTACATACATTCTGAATTGCTCCATAGAGACACATATTGTGTTCACTTATTGTCTATCTTTTAATGATTATTATTTGACCCACTGGACATATCAAAATGGATCTATAATGTTGCACTGTGATCCAGAGTAATGTCAGCATGGTATAAGTATTATACTGAAATATATATGAAATATGAAAATACACTGGCAAACATTTAATGTGAGAATTTTCAATGTTATAAATGACCCATATCATGTAATTTTGTTTGTAAATATTCTTTCCCCTCAATGTCAGAGATAGTGTTGCATAAACAGTGGTGAAAGGTTCAACAAATCAGATTACCCGCAATCTCGGAACCCATCGGCCTAGGTCTGATGACGATAAACCTTTGGGGGCAAGAGGCTATATTTCTAGGTTTCGGGTAGCAGATAGCCGGGCCAAGACTTCCTTTTCCGTGCTCATTGTTTACAGTGAGATTAGCAGCTTGAGTTGCAAGACCTACAGTATGTGCAAGACTGGAGAATCATTTTATCGTCAGACGATAGCCGATGGGTTCCCAGATTGTATTTCAGCCAGTGCGTTCCTCCTCTTTTGCTCTCCACATGGACTGTTTACCTGCATTCAACCAAAGCTTGCTCGAACATGATTGGTCAATACTACTCGGACTAGAAACGGAAACCAGAACGCTTCCAATACCAACATCTTGCCCCGTTACCTACTGATTCTACATGTGAATGCAGAATCTGTTTATAGAAATTATTAGTTTACCCATAAAAGGCAGCATGTTAATAATTACAATATTCTTGTTTCTATAACATGAGTTTAATTGCTTTCATTTTAGTTTTATTGCAAGTCTGCAGCTGTGATGCTGGAGGTGTTTAACACACTGATGAAATGTAATGTTTGTGTATGTAATCAGGATGCTCATGAAAATGAAATTATAATTGTATGTCTGCTATGATTATCTTTATTGCTAGTTAAAATTCAGTTCAATTTTCTGTTTCGCTGGAACACTGCAGGCATTCTTTCACACTTCTGTTTCAAAATATGGTGACGAGCAATAGGCACCGCATCCCTGATCAGTGTTCATCAACGTTTTATTCTATTCAATCCCATTTTGATTCGCTCTTTATTCAGCTCTTGAGACTCAGAAGATTCTGTGAATTCATCTAGATTACATTGCCACCAGCAGCTGACCTAGAAGTGGTGCTATTGGATGAGAAGACGAGGGAACACAATCTTCTGAGACTATCAGCCTATAAGGTTACAGGTTACCTGTGATGTCACACAGGTGACACTACATGAATACTGATCAATGATCCCTACATCAGGGGGAGGTGGATCATTTTAACACTGTTATAAATATTCAATACACAGATGAAGCCATTAGAGAGGTCTGTTTGTTGTATGCTTGCTCTACTGCAGCTGGGGATGAAGCAACAGAAAATCCTACCGTTATGCAATATGTAGATAATGTAAAGGTTGCGCTGTATAACAGTAGATCTCTGTATAAATATTTAAATAACCTGAAGAGGATAGCTTTGGTGGATAAGTGATACAATGCATGTGAAGGCATTCATAAATAGTTATATAATAAATCAAAACTAACCTACACCTGTTAGGATAAAAAAAAGGAAAGGGGAAATATCTGGCATTTGCACTGCAGATATGAAATATTCACTTTTTCCAATTGTTTCACAGAAAATAAATAAAAAGGAAAACAGGTGCTGTACCTGTACCTATTCATTATTATTATTAATGTGTTTTTGCTTTCTCATTCCACTCATGGCCTGTCCATATTTGCAGACGCCACAGCACATCCCACGTGGCCAAAACCTCTACCGTGTTGCCCCAGAGACCTGCTCCTTAATAAGGCTACGGCTGATTGGTTGATGGGATGGGAGAATGACAAGGGAGGGTGGGGTGGGGGGCTTGTATGGAGGAGGGAGAGTGAGGGGAGCTAAACTGTCCAGAGAGATTTCTATGCATACTAAACAGGTCTCACACTCGCTGGCTGAGAAGAATTTTCATTAGTCCCTTCAAACAGGACTCCCTCCCTGTCTGCTGCTCTGATGCTGTGCTTGCGCATTTCTCCAGGTGCTTTACAAGGTTTGTGCATGATTCATCATTTACCAATGATTTTTTTTATATCAAATAAAGCATGTGGAGCAAGTAAGTAACGATCCATATCCAAAGCAACAGTGAATACAATGAAAATGCACCATCAATCTCATGAACAGCTCAACATACAGTAGTAGAACACATTCCTCAAGGTGAGATCCTTCAAACCAAACACACATATTGACATACACACCCAACAGCACATACATAGACAAGCACTGGGACTTACCTTCTGTGGGTGAGGTTTTCAGTCGTTTGCACAGTCCCTCTACGCCCGTGTAGTCCTCCTGGAGCTTGACCACCGCCTCTGTGCCACGCAGCTCCATCAACGAGCGCAGCTCCATGACCGAGCAGCCGAAGCCTGCCGCATGGTTGTCCTCATTTCTTTGGTTCTTGGCATAAAAATCGCTGTTGGACATGTCCCCCATGATGTCGGCTAGTCAAGTCAGTTAGATAAGTGTTTGTTATTGCTTATAGATCAATCAAAAAGCTTGCACAGCAGAGAGATGAGCTCAGTCTCATCCAAAAAAATTCCAAATCAAGCAGGCAACAACCAAAAAAAGGGGAAAAAAAGAATGCCACTTGTAGGTAAAGTAGGCAGATTGAGAGATTAAAAAGGGGGGTGGGGGGAATCCGATGGGATCAATCGATGAGCAGCTTCTCTGTTTCAGGAGAGACTGTCAGATATCGGCAGACCAAAAACCATCAAAGAGAAGAAACAGGAGAAGAGGAGAAAGAGCAGCAGAGAACGAGGAGAGGAGGGGATGACGAAACGCAAGTGGGGAGCATCCAGGTGAGCGTTGGACAGCCCCAGTGGTCAGGTCCTGAGAAGGGAAATGATGGTAGTTGCAAGTCCTGTAGATCTCAGGCTCACCACGGCTGCAGTCCAGACCCGCTCCATGTGTGGCTTCCCATTGCTGCTATTCTGCTGTTGCCTCCGCTGCCTCTCTGTCTCTACATGGTGGTCTTCCCCATCACTGCTACAGAGAGAGAGAGAGAGAGAGAGAGAGAGAGAGAGAGAGAGAGAGAGAGAGAGAGAGGGAGGGACGAATTCGAGAGATGAATTCAAAGAGGACAGAAGGTGAGGGAGGAGGGAGAGAGACACAGACAGAGAGCACAAGACGTGAGCGTTGCAGCGTTCTCAGGGCAGGGGTGAATGCAGCGGTAGATGGTGCACAGCTGAAGGACAGCCTCTCCTGGCTGCGGCAGTAACTGTGGCTCTGCTGTCTCTATCTACTGCTGCTACTGCTGCTGCTACTGCTGCTGCTAACCTCATTCTGAGGACAAGATAACTGCCAGAGAGAGAGAGGTAGAGAGAGAGAGAAAGGGATACGAAAGAGAAGGAGGGCGGAGAGAAGAGGATGCTCCTTTCTGGTGCAGAGCGGAGAGGAGTTGTGCGCGGGCGGGAGGCTGGGGCAGCTCTGACGACAAAGCGGAGAGGAAGCACGTAACGCTGCGCTGTCACAGGGAGGATGGGCTGAGCTGTGGAGCTGCTGCTGCTGCTGCTGCTATCCCACCTCTAGTTCTCTCTCATTCTACAGTAAGTGACCTCTCCTATGCAGTCACTCAATCTCAGTGATCTCTTCCTCTCTACCTGTTGTCTTGTAATGCCTTGCATTAATGATTTCACTTCATGTCTCCCACCCTCTCTCGCCTTAGGACTACACTCAACTCAGAGAATAGACTTCTTTGGTGTTATACTGCATTTGCCAGATGAGAATAATTCAAAGTCCGTCATTAGTTTACGTATGTCGATTTCAAGTAAATTGCCATCATGGAACAAATTTCTTTCTTTCAAAGAATGAGGCTGGCATAAGTATATTTATATTCTTGACAAATCCTATGATATGATCAATACAAACAGTTCGTTAGTCCATCTTTCAACACTTTCCCTCTTCCCTTACCTGCCTGTGGCACCCCAAGCACAATTTTAGTGTGTTTAAAAACAGATCACATTTACAGTTTCATTCAAGAAACTTTAGATAATTTCCTAAAACCACTGGACACTATAGTCATTAGCAAGTTAGTCAAGCAGCCATGGTTTAATAGACATTTGGTGCTCTAGTGAGTATTTTCAGCACCTGAACTCAAAATAAACAACAGTGCCCAGATTCATTGTAATAAAGTAATTTCACAGTAAATTGCCATTGCTCATTGTTGTGTTTTTTTAATTTAGACAACAATAGAGGTCTATGGCACAGAGGAAAAAGCAAATAATATTTGTTAAAGGGGACCTATTATGTTTTGGTGCTTTTTCCCTTTTCTTTAGTGTGATATATAATATTCTGTGCATGTAAAATGTTTGCAAAGGTGCAAAGCCAAGCCCAAGTCCAGGCTAAAGGGAGTTACTCTCCCCCACAGAAACACTGCTCCTGAACTGCCTGAAACGCCTTGCTTGTTTCTTCCGTAATGTGCTGATGTCACCAAGTAACACACTTTACCTAGTGGCTAGTTTGGCTCGCCCTCAAACAAAGCTGGTTAAAGCTGTAGCGGAGTCCGGAGAATTTGGTTCGGTTGACTATCACAACAGAAGGCCAGCTGACCAATCAGAGCAGGCTTTTTGGGAGGGAGGCGGGGGGGGCAGGAGCTCAAACAGAGCGTTTCAGACGAAGGGTGAAAAGAAGTGCCTCAGCACGGCCGGTATGAGAAAAATAGTGGGGGTTTTTTAACAATGAAGCACGTAAACATGTTCTAGGAGAAACCCAAAATACAAGTATACACCTGAAAGCTAGCATAATAGGTCCTCTTTAATCGGATCAACTCATTGATAGTCTTTCCATGATATTTGTTGACAATAGAGGAAATACAGTATTGCCATCCTTTTCCTTTAACTCACCAGTTTCTCACAATGTACCCACCTACACATGATGTCACAATACAATGCACATGCACTATTGATCGGTCACCAGTGATTTACAAGTGTGCCTTCATTTCCAATCAATGACATCAGTGACCAGTAAACCTCCGGCTTACAGCTAGCCTACGTCACTTCCCACTCACTCAGGGGGAGACCTGGAATCCAGTATTCACCACTGCATTGCATTATACTGAACGCTCCAGTAAATCAACAGGAAACAGTTTTCTGCAGTAAAAATATATGTTTTTGAAAGGCTTAACGCCAACAAATATGGATTGAAGCAGAACATTTCGTTAGATAAAATATATTGTGAATTTTGGAAATGATTGCATTTATTTTTTATCAATAAATTTTTAATTTTGGACTTTACAATGCTCTGGAGTTAATGGAAATGTTTAGATCACGAGTCTGAAAAAATCCCACACTAATCTAATACCACAAATAGTATAATACTAATTGGTGTTGTCAAAAATGTCAAAGTATCGATCAATATCAATACTGAATATTTGAAACGTTTCAATACACATGTCCAAAGTATCGATACACAAGTACCAGCTGCCCTTTCTGCTCTCTCTTCTATCTGGCAGCGAGTTAACATGCACACTGCTATTTATCTTTTAATAAATATCTAAATGTTAATGTTGTGTCAATTTTCCCTGTGGTATCAAAAATGGTATCCAATATTTATGTGTATAAGTATGTATATTTTTCAAGGTATTGTATCAAAATTAGAAATCCCAGTATTGTGACAACTGTGCAAAAATACAGGGCTTAAACAGAATGAAGAGACATGCAAAATGACATGATTTAGAAATGTCAATGTTAATGAAGCTTCAAAGCTTACAACTATCCGATACAGCCCCTGAATTGTCTTATATTGATGAATTTCATATTCTGTTAATTGATTAGGGGGGCACTCCATTTACTATTTGTCGCTGTAAATTGATGCAGGGTGCTGAACTAATGTGGCCGTGGCATATTGTGAAGGGGAGGAAGTCCCATTAACAACTCCATTTAACTGCATATCAGCCAATACACCAATAACCTATTTAACTCAGGAGGAAAGCACTGATGCCCATCCCTGTGTGTGTGTAACAAGCTGAGTGTACACACGTTGCGAACCCTCCTATGTAGGCGCATTTTACTATATGAATAAACAAGCCCTTTAAATAGCAGGAAGATACAGCACAATTGACTTTAGAACAGATTTTTGTTCAGTGGCGCAATCGCTTTCTGGTGCTTCAAGATAGCAATGCGCCAACAATGCGCCTGACCAATATGGGCGCACAGATGGTCCAAGTACATTTGCTACTTACTTACTTACACAATGTGGCGCTGGGCGTGAAAATGACAACTGCATCAGTCTGGAACTAGCAATGACAGTTTTGCTGTGATGTGCACTGCTTAGCGCCGGGTGTAAGATAGGGCCTTACCATACAGTGCTTTATATCACACGCCAAATTCCTATATGTAAAAGGCCTGCTTTACCAATTGAATCCTGCTTTACCAAGTAATTGAATCTACAAAATATAATCTTTATATGTACAGTACGAGGTAAATCAAATTGAAACCAGCCAAGCGCAGCTACATTGTTGTGAATTCCTTTTGTTAAGCTAAAACATGTTCCTTGTGACTGGTAGTGCAATGTGTAACTTCCTACATATTTAAACTACAGCAAAGATATTGGAGCTACCCAGTCTTTTGTTTTTGAAGCTGTTTACCCTTGTTGTTGGTATGCAGTAAAAATGTCATACAATGACCAGGTAACATGAATATGATTCATTATTTATGTATCTCACTGCGAGGAGACGTTTCGTTGTAAAACTATTCCCAGAACCTCGAAAACATGTTGATTCTGGAATCGTAGGCACATTAAAATATAAGTTAACAACACAAGGTAGCATATTACAAGATGTAGTTTGTCTGGCCAGTTGTTATCTGTTTGGAAGTAGCAATGGTAATCAACAGAAAGTTCTACACTGAGATGTTGAGCATGCTCAAATTCTTGGTACTGTTGGCAAGCGCTGCTTATTTGACCAGACGGACACAATCAGCAAGGTGTCCAGTCGCAAATATCAAGTCTGATGATATGGACGGGACTAGTACCAGACACAATAGAGCGCTCAGGAACAGCGGGGCACAGACCTTGTCACAGCAGGGTGGTAAGAGATCCTGCCAACACGTGAATACACATCTGTAACTCCACAGGAACCAGTCCTGTCCGTTAATGAGCTCCAGCCCTTGCTGAAGTGACAAAGTTAGACCGCATTGGCAATGTCACCGGGGACAGGTGTGACCTAATAAACCTGCTAAACATTTCTGTAAAGAATTCCCAACAAAGGCAAATTGGAGAAGCGAGCGGTTTTCTGCAGTGAAAATGTTGCTTCTGAAAAGCTAAATGCCAACCACTATGGACTGAAACAGAATATTTCATTAGATAAAAACATGTTGCGAATTCTGAAAATGATGACATCTATCTTTTTTCAATACATTTTGCCTTTTGGACTACAACGCTCTGGAGTTACTGGAAATGTTTGGATCACACAAGTCTGAAACAATCCTATGCAGCCAACACTGGACCCACATTCTACATGTAGTATAATACTAATTAATGTTGTCAAAAATATCAACGTATCAATACATATTGGCCCTGAATATTTTAAACTGTTTCAATGCTCATTTTCTGAAGTATCGATACATGGATACCAGTTTTTTCCCACCTATTGATTAAAGGTAGGGTTGGTAATGCTGAGAAATTAGCAAGAGTACACTAGATTTTAAAATGATCCAAACGAAAAGCTTGCCCAGTGTTGACACTCTTTTTTTAATGAAAGTAGCTACCAGCACTAGCTCCACTAGCTCGACAAAGTCGCCAAGTGGGCATCACTGACAGTCCGTCCCTTCAGGTCTCTCTCCAAAGCCACTCCCCCAAAATTATCATTATGAACATAAACAACAAACATGGCTATTGTTGGTACTCTTGGGGAAGACTCCGGTGATGTGCATTGAGTGCACAGGCAGGGTGTACGCATGCAGGCAGGCAGGCAGGAAGGCAGGTAGCCTATCCAATCATTTCATTCAGGCTGAATTCAATAATTCAACGGGTTTATTACAGTCCTGCGACAGCCACAGATATCAATCTTTTTTTTTCTTTTTTTTTTATCCAACCATTTGATTTATCGATTGCTGTCAGGATGTATAAAAGAATTTTAAGCAATATAACAAAAGTGTTTTTTAACAGCACTACCAACCCTACCTTTAATATAATAATAATACATTAAATAAAAGACATATTCTAGCTTTGTTGGATTTTGGATAGTTTCTCTATTTATAAAACAAAAAAAGGACAGCACGCGGCAGGACTGCATCTTCTACTCTGTTTTTTTCTCCAACCTTTTATGCTGCCCTCCTCCTTCGCCTGCAGATCAGGTCCAATCAATGTTGGCGGTACTCTTTGCATGCCAAGGCAGACATCTGTGCCGGCCAGATCCTCCGAAACCGTCAAATGAAAGCAAACAAATGCTCTCCCAGGAAATTATCGAGTATGTGTGTATGTATTTGTGTGCCTGGATGGTTAATCAAGTGGCAGGCTGAGGAGAGAATCTACATCACACAGGTAGTTCTGGTGGCCACCATCACCAGTTTTACTGGTATAAACCCTGTACTGTACCCCGGCAGCAGGAGTAATGCTGGTTTTCTATCCCACTAAATTGCTTTTGCAGCTCATCAGTTAATCAGTCAGATACTGTAACTGGGCAAAATGGAAACCAGCAGGGCTCTGGGTCCCCGTAGATTGAAAACCCACTGCCTTGACGGTTGTAGCTGTTGAATATTTGAGCTGGCATGGAACATAAGCACAGAGAGAAGAATCAATAATGCTGATGATCACAAAAGACAAAATTAAATAAATGCATAATTAGATCCCAAGACGCGTTGCCTGAGTATTGATTACCTTTAGTCCAAACGCACACCAAAAAAAGGTTAATCCTGTCCATTGTACTGCCCAACAGGGAGCAACAACATCAGCAAGCTACGCTGTGTAGTTCATACTTTTCATTTGATTCAAGCTGACCACATTTTCTGTATATCATTCTTCCATACTTTCCAATATTTTCCTAGTTTGAAAGAAAAATAAATTGTGGATAAAAATGCAGTATTTTGTGGCTAATTTAACACAGAATGTGCAGAATGTGCTCATTCCCGACCATGTAAGGCGGTGTGTCTCCAGCTTCACATTATCATGTTGGTGATGTAAGTGACTGGTGGCGGTGTTATATTCTGCTGCCGTGCTGCTGCCTATCTTTAAATTACGATGACATGCGCAGGAGTGGAAAGATTGAGATGTGGGAGGTAGGGAAATGAGGAGAAAAGACAGAGGAAGGGGGGGGAGGGAGAATGTAGATAAAGATGATAGCTGAAAGATGGACGAAGGTGGAGACCAAAGGAAGGGTTTAGCAGAGTAATATTGCATCATGGAATAAAGAGGGGAAAGCATAAAGAGCAAGGTGAAAGGTAAGTTAGAGGTGAAGTGCACTGCTGAAGCCTGAGCTTAGGTCCTCCTTTCTATATAATGTTAACACACATACACACGCTCGGACACACCAATATGCAAATATGTACACACATAATTGATTTCCTCTTTCCTTGGAAAAGGAGGCCAGCTGTAAGTAGAGCTATTGTTGGTGTTTTGTATGCATTCACAGATAAAACCATTATGAAGGCAGAGTGTGAAAAATGTTTCTTCCTCAATGTTAAATAATTTGAACATCAAAGGAGCAACTGTTCTTTTCCTCAAGTGTTGGGGATATGGAGCGCTTCATGATTTTGTCAGCATCTTGTAAAAACCTTCTGTTTCCAATATTTCCACCATCGTCTTTGTACCTGTTTGTCTGTACACTATCCCACCAATCTCTACGCTGTCATCCTTTCTTACCCGTCTATCTGTAGCTGACTGAAACACTCCCCTGCTGTGCTATTCTTCTGTCTACCTCCCTGCCTACTTGCCAGTCTGTCTGCATAATTGTTGGCATGCTCCCCATGGCTTGACAGTGAGTAATGAGTAACATATGATCAAAGACTCAAAGAGAAAGTGTAGATTTTGCAATAATGAACAGCTTTTCACCCTAAGTGCGAGAACACCTAATTGGACTTTATGAACTTGAACACCATATGGGGACCACATTAAAACATGACTCTCCACAGCCAGATGCTAAGACCATCTGACCACCATACTGTACAGTGTTTGCCGTATGACGAAACTACTGACAAAACACAGAGGGATCTACTATAGCGGAGATACAAAAAGGGCTATTAACATCACGCCATATCAGCAATACCAAACAGTCTGTACAGCCAAGATCTTGGGGCGCATGTTGTAGAATCATTTCTGCTGTTTTGTCTTTTTTTGTTTGACTTAAGTTATTAACCATGAATACAACATTTCTGTCAGACTTTCAAATTATTACTTTTTTCATTTAAATGGCAGTTTTAGTTTGTGCACATTAAACACAAAGAAAATGTGCTGCAATGCCACTGTGCAACCCTGCAGTATTCTATTACAGTGCTGTTGCGGGGGAACTGTATTTTCTTAAGTGCATCATATACTGGCAGCCTCAGTCAATAATTTCTAAAAACAAAAGTATATACACTCAACTAATATCTCCATCATCCGGTCTTATCAATATTTTCCAAAGGTATTTCAGCTTTTAAAGGCTTGAAGATTTGATTTTAGGGCATTCAGCTTACGGTTCACTTTTGACGCTATTGTCTATAGTGTTGTTAAATGAACAGAGTGTAACAATTAGGAGGATCTTTTGGCAGAAGTTGAATGTACTGTAATATTAACAAGTATGAAAATATTAATCATTGTGTTTTCGTTACCTTAGAATGAGCCGAAATACTGTGTTAACTTTTCTTGCTGGGGCCGGAGTCGATAACGTTACTCACTCCTGAGCTAACCCCCGCCGTCACTCCACTCAGCCGCCGGGAAACAAGACACGGGAAACCTCTGTTGGTCTTGAGGGTCTGCAGCATTTAATTCTGCACAAACTGTTACTCCCACTGTATATTCACTTGATATTCTCAGAGCTAAACTAACCACTCGCTCACTTGTTCGCTCACACACACTTGCCGCGCTCTCTCTCTCTCTCTTGCTTCACCACTCACTTCCCAAGTATAGACACACTCACACTAGCTCTGCTATTCTCTAAACTACCTATGCTACTCTTACAACAGCTGGCTCTAGATAGGGCCATTCACGTTTTCGTGCCAGTCACCATAGTTCTTTTTACACGCTTGGCACATGGGAGAGGTTTAAATTAGGGCTGTCAAATCGTTTAAAATATTTAATTGCGATTAATCGCATGATGGTCCATAGATAATCACGATTAAACGGAAATTAATCGCACATTTTTTACCAGTTCAACAACAACAACAACAGCTGTCAGTGTGTCAGTGTGCTGACTTGACTATGACTTGCCCAAAACTGCATGTGATTATCATAAAGTGGGCATGTCTGTAAAGGGGAGACTCGTGGGTACCCATAGAACCCATTTTCAGTCACATATCTTGAGGTCAGAGGTCAAGGAACCCATTTGAAAATGGCCTCATGACAGTTTTTCCTCGACAAAATTTTGCGCAAGTTTGGAGCGTTATTTCGCCTCCTTTGCGACAATCTAGCATGGTTGGTACCAATGGATTCCTCAGGTTTTGTAGTTTCATATGATACCAGTATCTTCACTCTAAAAACTGCAAGTTGCGTTAAAGAAATTAGTGGCGTTAATAAAAATTTGTGTTAACGCGCTATTATCACGTTAACTTTGAAAATCCTAGTTTGAATTGGTTGCAATCTATAACCTCACCACTAGATGCCACTAAATCCTACACACTGCTCTTTTAAGCCAAACAATCCCATCATGAAACTTCAGGTATTTGATGCCATCATCATCACAGTCTCTCTTGTTGAAATTCACACATAATGTGCAATATAATATAGCGTATTCTATCTTAGCATCTATTTGACCTTTGATTTGAATTTCTCTGTGTGTTGTGCCCAGCGAGTCGTCTGTTGGGTCTCTCTGTTCTGCTCAGTGATTACAAAGAACAAGTGTTAATGATGAAACGATGCTCTACAGTAATTGCTGCTTTCTCTTTGATGAGAAGTTTCTAGCCTGACAAGCAGTGGGTAGTTTGCTGTCCTCCACGGTGAAGCCATGCGCATTCTCCGTGTGTCTGTGTCAAAATGTCCTTGAGCACAGTGAGGCAGAGCTGAGGAAGGAGCTGTGCCCACTGCACCACCACCAGCAGCAGCAGCAGCAGCAGCAGCAACATTGGCATACAGCTCCCCCTGCCTGTGACAAAAAAAAGTGCAGGAGACTTCACTGATCACAGAGCTGCTCTGCACACCTGCATGTCCGTAAGTATCACATTATAAGTGACAGGTTCTTGGTGTCACAATGCTGAAGGCAGGGATCAGAAAAATGCAGGCCTACTTTGTTGCTTGGGAGGTCAAATAAACTCAATGAACTCTAAACAAAAAAGTAGCTTTACTGTTTAAACACACCTTGCATATAACCTGCACTACACTGCCAGTTTTTGCAATGAACCATTTATGAAATGTAATTTATCTTCAGCTCCAAAAAAAAACGTGGAAAATGAAATAATAAATATCAGCCATGCAGCAGAAGCAGTTACACAATGACTTTGGGAATCCCCAAATACATGCATACACACATTGGACAGCAGCTGCATTGCAATACTGCACTGCAATATCCACACACACACACACACATACGCCCAGAAAGAGAGAAAGACACATTAACTGACATTGTCTCTGAGGTGAACTGTTACATAACAACCACACGAAGAGCCTTCTTTCAGCCACCATCAGTGCTCTCTAATTGGGTTGAAAGCAGCTGTCATGCTAACTACTAAGCGCAGCAGACAAAGTCTGATGATGAATTAAAAAAAAAAGGTTATTTTGGAAACCAATGCAGGAGCTCCGAAAGGACTGCAGCTCCAACACACATCAGGCGGAGAAGATAAAGCAAAGAGCGATGGGATGAGTCAGAGAGAAGGGGAAGGAGAACGAGACACATATGAACACATACTGTATGTACGTGTGTGTGTGCTTAGCCTATGTGGGCTTATAGATGGTGAGGGGGTTTTGAAGAAAAGCAGTTGGCCAGGCAACCCAGGCAGCTGCAGGGGTTGCTGCGTGTCACTGCAGAGTGAGATTGAGAAGCAGGAAAGTGAGAACAGGTGATTATATGCTATAGCTGTGAGACGGCTGGGTTAGAGGACGAGGCACTGAACGATATAAGCCTTTTGTCCAAATAGAGAAGCCCTAATGGACCCCTTCTATTCACATTTATGAAAAATCCTTCTCCTAAAGAGGACAAACAGTGCCCCAAAAATATGTCAAGGTGTTCAACTGTGGGCGGCTCCATCTCTCCCTCACTCTCCTCTTCAGTTCCACCTGCCTGTTTTGCTGTTCTGCTTCTTGCGGTGTACAGACGTCACCTTTCCTCTCCAATTTTTCATTAACATTGCTTCATTCTTTCAACAACTGCCTTTTTTTGTTCTGCTGCATTCACGGCCACCTGAATACCTTTCCCTGGGTGTTCCTGGTGAGCAAATGACATTATACAACACAAGCAACACTGTCAGGCTGTGGAGGGAGATGTGGAGATGTAGGAGTGAGATCCTGCCTGGAGCAGCTGTGTGGATGCACATTAACGACTGTAACCAAATAAATACCGGCATTTAATTGCCAAGGATATTGAAATGTAACAAACAAATGTAGCATGAAAGTCATTATTATTGAATAAGTAGCTAACCCAAATGTTGTTTGAACGTAATGATCTAATAATAAACAATAGTGGTTTAGTGTTTGCTTAATAGCGGATGCTCTGGTGCTTTTACAAGCTGTGGTTTTGCCTCTGTAGGAGATCATCCTATAAACGAGGAGTTGTGCTATTTGCTGATGAATTCTCCAATCAAACGACTCCCTGGCCAATTCCCCTGGAGCATAGCTTCTGGTTATCAATCACCTTATACAGGAACACAGGGGAGGTGAACCCTGGTATTATAATTATAACATATGGGGGAGTGGAACGAAGTGAAACATCTACAGTAAGGTACAAGCTGAGTTAAATTCTGGGTAGTCAGTAGGGTATCAGCCTGCTAAGTGAAGTCTATTTTCAACAAAGTGAAACGATCGCACGCCAAACAGCGCAGTTTAAAGGGATAGTTTGCGTGTTTTGAAGTGGGGTTGGATGAGGTACTTATCCATAGTCAGTGTATTAGCAAATGTAGCAAAGCAATGTACTGCTGTAGACGGCGTCGGCAGCAAAACATATTTTAGCCGCCTAAAAGAAAGCCCCAACTAAAAAAATTAATATCAGTTTAGGTACAGGCTATATTTAGAATATTGTTACCGCTTTAACTTGCTGTCAGAGAGCCTTTTCCAACAGGAAACTGAGGCCGTTGCATCCATTAATGCTCTCGCAAAAGCCACCAGACTCCATTGAAAAAAACTATAATTTTACCTAGTAGAACATAGGGGTTGCTGGTCTACTGCTACCTCGGTTTGCGCTATTGATGGGTCTGGCTGCTTTGGCAAGAGTATAGATAACAGCTTCAGTTCCCCGTCGGAAACATAGACTGTATAGCTGTCTCATGGCATTATAAACCGGCAAAATTATTCTATATATAGAATACACTTAAAATGATATTGAGTTTTTTAGGTGGGCCTTTCTTTTAGGTGGTTAAAATATGTTTTGCTACCATCCACAGCAGCACATTGCTATGCTCCCGTGCGATAACTCCTGTTAACTCCAAGCTGGGAGCGTGCCAACCGTCATTTATTGTAGGTAATACATGACTATAGATAAGTACCACTTATAACCCCACTTGAAGAAAAAACAAACTATCCCTTTAAGCATTCATGAATCAGAGCCAAGCACATGACAGGCGCAGGTAAATAAGCAAGACTCGATGCTGTCTCCTCTAACAGAAAATACCATAAAACTCTCAGTGTCGGCACCTGTGTCCGATCGGACTTGAAGCTGCTGTTGGCACTTACTCATGTTGTTCCCTGCTATCTAGATCCTTGCTTGTGTTGTACGAATTCTCACATGTACGTCACTTTGGACAAAAGCGTCTGCTAAATGAAATTGTAGAATTGTACTCCGTGAAAATATGAATGTGGAGAAGCTGCAGCTACTGTATGTTCTTTTTTAGCCACACTAGGGCATGGCTTTAGGGACGGCAATGGCTTTTTTTAGGTCTACTACTTAAGTCAAGACTGAAATATCTCAACAATTATCAAATGGATTGCCATTCAAATTTGGTTCAGATATTAAATGCATGTCAAATATTTAGTTCAGCATGTTAACATCAATCTTGTTTCTTAGTTACAGGTTAAATGTAACTGCTTCACACATGCCTAGAGTGAATTATTTGTGAATATTCCCAGAAAAATGTCAACATAATGCCGAGTAGACTCAGTTAAAACACTGTGTACAAAGAACATAGGAAAAATGTAGTCGTGTCAACCTTTTCACTTGTGACCTTATAATGATTACAACTTTCACGCCTTCCGTGCTCCATGCTCCCACCCAGCTTCATCATAATCTTACCCACTTGAATAGTCGAACCTAGAATGAGTCTGTTTTAATCTGTATCACCACCAGACTCACTACCTTCACAGAATAATGCATCAAACAAGTGGATGACACAATGTGCTTGTGGGGATTTTACTAATCCACACACCCTGTCCTATGACACATGGTGCAGTCCACATGTAATGTGGCTCAAAGAACAGTAATGGCACTCAGAGTGACACTTGCTTAAGAGGGTTTCTAACCACAAAAGGTCCTGCAAAACATACTGAGTCATCAGCACTTTGGAGGTTGAACGCTTAATGCTTGTGTGTAATGAGGCAGAGACTGTGACTTTAACCTTGTAAATTCTGGTTTGCGGTTCAATAATGGTATATCCAAGGCTCTGAAATGTTGCATTTCTTTGTCAGTAATGCCAAAGCTTGGCCTATTAGCATGTACATACAGGAGTTTACATGAAAAGTGGTTTATGTCAAGCAAAGTCCATGCCACATATGGTGTGTTGTGCAGCTGGTAAATGGGTTATCTACAGTATGTTTCAATGGAAGAAGACGGGAGAACTTCAGCAATGCTCTCACCTCTGTAAATGTCACAGAAAAAGAAATCTTACATGAGAGCACATACATTTTGCATACAAAGCAAAACCCTTGTTTTCAGGCCACATTCAGAAATAAATCTGATGTCAAGAGGCTGGGGATTATTTATTGTAAAAATGATGTTAGACAAATAGGTATAAGAAGCTCATGATAGTAAGCGCAGTTATCCGTGTCAACAAAAAAAAAAAAAACCCAGTTGTTAAAAAATAAATGAGTTCCACCCCCCCCCGTCTTCTTCCATATTTTTCCCCTGTGGGCCCGGACCCTGACCTCAGATTACTCATCTGTTCCTAGATTTGTAAGCTTTTTTTCATGGAAGCACTCTTTTGCTTTTCAGGATGACAAGCTGCTTAATCTGTGTCCGGAAAACACCCGGAGATCAAAAAGCATGATACATCTTCTTATAGGCAGTCCTTCCTATGCAACTAAATGGGCACGCATGGTCAAACAATGTCTTAGGTAAACAAAAAGGCACTCAATTGCTTTGTCATTTCAAGGAATAGAATAATAGAACAGAGCAGCATATCTATTTTTAACATGAAAAAAATTAGAGGCTCTAAGGTAAATATAAGTGACTGAAAAGACTGGATGACACTTAAAATTTCCCCTTTTGACTGGCACTGACAAATTGTTTCGGATGTCAAATATGAACAGACACAGCACACACACACACTTGAGGATAAATTTGACGTAGAGAGCATACATGTGATAACAAGGTGAAGATGGGGATTACACACTACTTCAGTTCTTACCCCTTCATCATCTCCTAAATCTCACAAAAGTAAATTATTGTGGTGCAGCTTCCTTTTTCTTCCCCTTTCTCACACTCAGCACTCCTTCACTGTCAGACGGTCTCCATTTGGAAGTAAATGCAGGCTGTCCCAATTATATAATGACTGTTTTACTACAATAAAATAATTTCCAGAATTAAAAGTGATGCTAGCATAAATAAAACACCATGGAAATTATCAAATTATAAATTAGCTCACATTAAATAAAACGTTCACTGTACGTTTTGCCAGCTAGGCCGCTGGTGAAAGCATAAAATCCCACAACCACTTCGGAACACCATTGTAACTGGCTGACAGCCACAACAGGTTCACTGATTTCAGATGTCACTGGTTTGGTTCATCTTTGGGCTGCGTGTTCGGGCCCTAAATGTTTTATGGCCTCAGATGGACTCAGATGGAGCAACTGATCAAAGGTCTTAACAGTCATAATAATTAGGGCTGTCAAAGTTAACGCGATAATAACGTGCTAACGCAAATTCGATTTAACACCACTAATTTCTTTAATGCATTAACGCGATCAATCTTTCAGAGGTTGTAGAGGGCTCAGTTTTTTCAGACCATTTCTTACTAGCTTGTCGCGAAGGAGGTTAAATAACGCTCCGAATTTACGATCAATTTTGCCGAGGAAAAACTGGCATGGCCATTTTCAAAGACTTGACTTCTCATCTCCAGATACAGTATGTGAATGAAAATGGGTTCTATGGGTACCCACAAGTCTCCCCTTTACAGACATGCCCACTCTATGATAATCACATGCAGTTTTAGCCAAGTCAGCACACTGACACACTGACAGCTGTTGTTGCCTGTTGGGCTTGAATTTGCCATGTTATGATCTGAGCATATTTTTTATGCTAAATGCAGTACCTGTGAGGGTTTCTGGACAATATGTGTCATTGTTTTGTGTTGTTAATTGATTTTCACTAATAAATATGTACATACATTTGCATAAAGCAGCATATTTGTCCACTCCCATGTTGATAAGAGTACTAAATAATTGACAAATCTCCCTTTAGAGTACATTTTGAACAGATGAAAAAAATGTGCAATTAATCATGATTAACTATGGACAATCAAGGTTAATCACGATTGAATATTTTAATCAATTGACAGCCCTAATAATAACTAAAATATGGCTAGAATTGACCTAACAAATCAGATAACACTTGCATCATCTGCTTTGGGTTGTAACATCAGTCTGTCCAGAGAGACTGCCACTAAATCAGCAAAACATTTTTCATAAATCTTGCTTGATGCTTTTATAGCATTTGAATGTCTGCAACTAATGTATGTCTACAACTAATCTACATATGTTTTTATTTCTTCTACTTTCCAAACTTGCATTTAAATGATCCACCCCGCCTGTCTGCCTGTTCTCAATTTGAACTTGTACTTTGCATACTTGCCTCCTGTACGCCAGTCTGTCTTTTTTCCTGCCAGCGGTTCATTATACAATGCTTCTTACAGGGGGACATTTGGAGTACGTTAGGATCCTATACTGGGTGGGGGTTTACATGTGCATGTCAGGAATTGGTATCTGTAAACAATCAGTCTGATGGTGCCAACGAGCACGCCGGACTAACCTCTACAACAATAGCCAGGAAAACATCTGGCACTGATGATGCACCGGTGTCACTGTTTTGGTAGAACAATCATTGGTTCAGGCACAGGAAAAAAATTACTGATACTGGTGTTCCAGGTTTCACTGAAAAATAGGCCAACAGGCACAAGGCCCAGAAAGATAGACTAGAAATAGAAAGAATTTTGTTAATAATGTTAAGAATGTTATTCTAGCTTTGAATCCAGCTGTCTACAGAGAGATAAGAGGGAACTGAAATGGTGTAATATTGGCTGCAGTGTGCGCGCAGTAGAGCACGTCTATCTAACTGTTAATAGAACAAAAGACAGGGCTTACAAAAGATTCACCGGTAGTCGCTTTAGTCTACCAGAACACATTTATCCCATTTCTATCCTGAATTAGCACCAGCTGCATTGTGTTATTTTTTCAAATGTTTCACCACAGAACTGAATAAGCATATTACAACGTGACACTCGGTTTGTATGTGTTAATTAAGTATCATCAACATCACAAGTTAGGCATTCTGAAGACTGAAAGACAGCAAAACGTGTATTTTTTGGGGGGGATGGTGTATACAAATAAAGGCTATAAATTATATCAAGCATTTTAGCCATTCTTACATTTATATTCATGTATTCACTAAGCGAGATCACACACCTCATGCTCTCCAATACACATGTGCATGCCGTGTGCACATTCCTATGCATGCCCACACACACACACACACACACATACAAATGCACACACATTAACTTCCTGCTGCAAGGTCACTGGAAGACAGAAAGAAAAAAAGACTGCTGTGGCCCTCTCCTTGCTCCAGATGAGCCTGTAGAAATCATGAGGGAGTTATTGGTCTAATTAAATTCAACACATGCAGGCTAAGTGTGCTAGAAGAGGAGTAAAGAGAGAAGGAGGAGGAGGGGAGAGAAAAAAATTAACAAGAGTGAATGAGTAACAATAGTCCTTTGACTCTGGCCTTGGTGCGCATAACATGAAGATAGGAAACTGCAAAATAGCCTTAAGGAAGCCCAGAGCCTAAAAATTAAGGTGTAGACTGATACAAACATAATCCCTCTCAATCATCACTTATGACCCACCAGAGGTGTGTGGTGCTGTCTGTATCTGCAGAGACCCTGCCCTCTAACTGAATTTTCAATTATTTTTTTCATAATGCTGTGTTCGGGATGTTTCTGGGAGTCAATCTTTATGAAAACGTGGCCACCAAGTGCCAGATCGTAAGCACGCAATCCAAGAGGAAGTTACAAAAATGGCGGACACAGCTCTGAAAGAACGCAAATATAGCGAGGCAAAACAGCAAGCGAACAAAGGTGTTCCAAAACGAGAATAAATCTAGGGTTGGCTTTCACGCGAATAAAGCAAATAAAGGTATCAATCAATCAAGTTGTGCAGAACGGGTTGAGTGGCGCCTGTTTTTATATAACAACAACACAGAGGCACAATCAAGATGGCATATTGTATTACTCCTTTCAACCTAACAAAGGCAGCGTATCCACTCCACTCCTTCCGTTCATACTTTCCACAATAAAAGCCCAGGACATATAATATTCGCAGGAGAGTATTTCAAATTTCCGTGTTGTTTATTTGCCACACCCCGTGTGTAAAGGCCGAAAAACGGCAGAAAAACTATTTTAGCCACCTAAAAGAAAGGCCCACCTAAAAAAATCAATATCAGTTTAGGTGAACGCTATATTTAGAATATTTTCACTGCTTTATCTTGCTGCCAGACGGCCCTTTCTAACAGAGAACTGAACTGAAAGTGAAACTTATGCTGTCTCTTCAAAGCCAGCAGACTCTGTTGACAAAAACAGTATAGATACTTTTCACTTTCAGTTCAGTTCCCCGCGAAAAATATTCTAAATATAGCGTACATTTAAAAAAATATTGAATTTTTTTTTAGGTGAGCCTTTCTTTTAGGTGGCTAAATTATGTTTTGCTGCTGGCTCTGTCCACAGCACTACATTGCTTTGCTCCAGTGTCGGTACTCCTGTCTGTTTCTCCAAACTAGGGGCACGCCAACCGTCATCAACTGTAGGTAATACACTGACTATGGATAAATACCTCATAAAACCCCACTTCAAAACACCTGACCTATCCCTTTAATGGTATAATTTTGTTTTAATAGTGTTTTTCATTCCACACCTCGTCCCATTGTCATTATCAGCCCATTTTGTAGCACAGATAGTTGAACTGAGAATGTACCTTTTCATCTAAAATTTTTAAAACATTAGGGGACATTTAAGACAATTTTGTTTGCCAATTACATCCCAAGTGCAAAAAACCTCTACTACTTATCTGGATATACTGCATTCTAACAAATCCCTAACAAGTACAAACCCCGGAAATGTGTGTTTCTGAACTGCCGTTTTACAGCGTGACATTTTATTGTACGTCCTGAGATGGGCAGAGTATACCACATCTGTGTTATTATGGCAGTACAAGTGTGGCTATAAAATGTTATAAGTCATACATCATCAGAGTGTGAGCTGGTGATGACATGATACAAGCCGATATCACTACTTTACTATTGCTCCCAGCTCCTTTATTTGATCATTTGAAAAGAGGAGAAAGTGGAGAGAAACAACAGCTAATAATAGCAGGGCAGACGCAAACAATCGCACTGCAACATGTTACATGCAAAAAAACACAAATACTTTAGATGTACAAGTGCAGCATTGCCAAATAAAAACTGATTGTAGGACTTTAAAAATTCCTTTGGTGCCCCCAGTGGTAGTATAAAAAAGACACTGTGACAGACAGCAATTCATGCTAAATCCTCAACTCCAACACCCACTTAAAATGATTGTATTTCACGTATATTTAAATGTTGACAGATGACAAATGTATATCAAAGTGATAGAGTGTGCACCTCCACCAAGTAAAGCCAGGAAAACTGCTCTTTGAAGATGAATTTGAAATGAGAAAACAAATATCAAAATTGCACTCTACCATTTGACCTGCATAAACACAACATTAGCTGTGATGCTCTGAAGAAGTCTGAGTAAGTGAGTTCATTTGAAGCTACAAAATGATTAAACATGCCTACATACCCACAAAACATAACCCTCCAACTTTGTCTCTAATAGCTTTGCGCCTGCTCAACAAAAGTGCCCAGAAAGGTTAATCACCCATGGCTTGAATTCCTGTCTTACTGATGTGAACAAGACAGAAGCAGAAGTCTTAAATCAGCTTGTACAAAAGTGAATGCATTTATACTCACTAAAGAATGTGTATGGCTAAGAAGTGAAGGTCAATTATACGTTCCATTGCAATCACCCAGCAACAGACCTACGTGTCCGCCATTTTGAAATGTAATCAAGTCGCCTACCATAATGGCGCCAGCTAAACGTCCGCCTACAAAGTGCCGTACAACAGTGAAACAAAATTATTTCTATTCTATTGCCATATTTTTGATGTCTCTATATGTCTCTAAATATATAAATATGCATACTATAATAACTATTTACTTACTTATTAATTCATCAAGCTTCTTTACCCGGTCGCTTCCCAGAGGAACATAAAGTGAGCCATGGACATACTGCAAATGGAAGTTAGAAAAATCCAGCACACAGATTTTGAGAGCCATCTCAAACTTTTTCATGTCAAGGACTTCCAAAATCGATGTCCAATAGACCACAGACCGTGGATGTATAAGAGGTTGTGTCCTGTGCTTTTGCCCTGTGTGTTAGTAAATAGCCTACAACTATATTAAATTCTGTTGATGTCATACTACTAGCACTACTAGCTACTGGCCGATAGCCGGTTGTTTGGGAACAGAGACGTTAATACATCCACCATGGTACAGGCTTACAGCAAACAGCACACGGGTGTATTATAAGATAATAAAAGTGATGAGTTACAGCCAATATATCCATTATTACAGTCGCATACAGCTAGCAGGAAGCCAGCAGAACCGGATATGTCATATAAGCGTGCAGGGCGGTGCAGTCCCGTGGGTCTGAGATACATTCATTATACCGAGGAGAATAACTCTGGATCAGCTATTAGTTCATTTTATAACTTTTAAGACATGATGATTTAAATGAGGACTATTTGAGTGTTTGTACTGGGTGTTTTAAGTCCAAAATGGCGGCAGCGATACCGCAGTGCCATCTAGCGGCCATTGTCAAAAAAGCACCAGTTTTGCCTCTTTGCTTCTATACTCTTTGTACTCACACACTGTATAGAAGCAACTCAAACATATGGAACCTAACAGTGTGTGAAACAAGGTTTCTAAAAAACCTCCTGAACCAATCGCCAGGCAGCATAACCAAGAATATAATGACTGACTGGTCAGGAAAAGAGATAGATAAAAAGCTATTAATCACTGTCTCTTACTGAGTCATACACACACACACACACGTGTATGTGCACAAACACAATCAATGCTGTCAGATTCGCACATAATGGGTGAGTGGAACTCGAAGTCTTTTTATCTGGATAAGATTAATTAGAAAAACACAGATGCTTGTTGCTAGATCCAGCAATGTGACATTACACTCAAAGGAAGTGGGTGTCAGTGTCAAGTGACTGCCTGCAGTAGCTTAAACTCTGCCTTTCAACCCATCTTGTGTTTATTCAAGGTTCATGAGGTAGTCCCAAATCCAAAATAGTTTTTTTCATTTTAGACAAAACTTTAGAAAGCAAGCAAGAAAATAAATAAATAAAATCTACAAAAGCAGAAATAAAACATCTAAAGGACTATATTAGTAGTGTAGTCAAGTTGCCCCAGATCCCAAATTTTCCTCAAAGAGCTTTATAATCGGTACAGCGTAAGACCACGCTCTATCCTTAGACCATCGGTACTTTAATAGAGAATTGAGGTGCATTGCATTTTGATGAGGAATAAGAATTGAATTTAAATTCTCAAACAGCATGACAGCCTTCTCGTTGTCAGTTGCTACCTACACTCCCCCTCTCACCTCTCCTTTTCTTTCCTCTCCTCTGTTTTCTAATAATTATTCCACTGGTAGACAAGCTTACCAAATGAGCTATTTATAATGTCACCTGTCATTTGTTATCACCAACAAGACCAGAAGAACTTAATAAATACTTACTGTACCTGTCCTTGGCTCAAGTCTCTCTTTTTTTTTGTGGAAAAATGACTGTCAAGTCTGCTAGTGTTTGTCGCTATGCCACACAAGGTGATGATGACACAGCAAAAATGTAATGCACTGCGACGCTAACAGATTCTCTCCAGACTACATGAGAAATGACAGAGCAGAGCAAGGTATGGATTTTCTCTGTAGGTTTGTTTTTTTCTTGTACACATCTGCTGATCCGTTTAATGAATGTTAAATCACATTTAAAGTATCATAACAAATTTCACACGTACATTTTTGTGTGTACATTATGCATTCACATGGAAAAGGGAATCTTGTTATTTCCAAACTGCAAGTGAAGGACTGGTTAAAGTTCACATGGTGACTTTACATCACAAAAGAGTAATATGTCACAGCGTGCTTGCTGTGCTACTGTTATCCTATATAACGTCATCATATGTGTAAAATTGTTAAAGGGCATGAAGTTTCAGAGGACAATGAAACAGTAGGTGCATACTTTTTTCAAAATTTTCCTTCCCTTCTCACATTTGCCTGTGCTTTATTTCATTAATGTCTTTTCACCTGCATGTTTTTGTGAGTCCAACGGGTCATAAAGAGACAGAGTGAGAGAAAGAGTGAGGGAGAAAGGTACAGAAAGAGGATTGACACTCTGCTTGTGAGCTGTCTGGCTGCCTTGGTGCAGTGGAGCTGGTGGTTGAGGTCACACAGTCATCCCAGCCCCAACACAGGCACAATCAATTTCCTATGACAGCCTGTCTAACGGTGTGGCCGACTGACTAAATGACTGAATAAATGCATGAATGGCTGAACGACGTGGTGGCTAAGCAAAAGGCTGACTGGTTGTGTGACTGACTGCCTAGCTGTACTGACGCTTCTCTGAATGGTTTTCTTTTTTTTTTTTTTTTGGGTGCACACACTGATTAACTGACTGTCTACTGAAGTGACTGACAAGTCAGCCAACCAGACAACAAGCCAGTGACCCTGTCTGTCAGTCGGTGTGATGATCAGTCAGTTGATCAGACGAGCAAGAAAACATTCAACTAACAAGCCAGTGAAAAATTACCAATTCATTGGCCGCTGACTGTAATCAGCCACGGAGCCAGCCATCCAGAAAAACAGACAGCCAACAGATCAAGGAGGAGAGGTGATAATGTTCCCTATTAATTCAGTCACCATGCCAAATAGTCAGTTAGCTAATGCGGTGAAGACAGCTAGCCGGCAAATACACATGATCAGTTACGGCAGCGAAGCCTGCTGCTGTGACAGAACCAGTCAGTAAGTGTGACAGAGAAGAGAGACTGCATGCAGCCAACAGATGGCCTGACTGAGAGAGGAGGTGTGTGATAAAACATCTTCATCTTGAGAAATCACAAGACAAGATGATTTGATTTCTCAAAAAAATCGGAGTTTGACATAGAAAATGGACTTACACAACATGCATGATATATATGTGCATGTAGATGTACATATACAGATTGTGTGTATATATATATATCTGCATGATGAAAATATAGATACAGTACATGCACACCGATCAAACAGTTCCACGCTGCAGGAGAAATATTTCTATCTCAGATCATGCTCATCTCTCCTCTCCCTCTCTAACAGATCACCTGCTTCTTCAACTACCTTGCCTACTGCTACAGGGCTACAATGTTATCCATGTTCTGCACACCCACAAACCACAGACACTCACGGAACAACGTGTACAGATGAATATTCACACATCACAGCCTCCCGGCATGCAGATGATTAACGCCGACAGAATCAAAAAGCGACTAACGAAACCAGCAAACAGATAAGCTGTTTCATTTACTCATGTTTTTAACACGAGGACAATGTATACTTACATGGCAGCAAGGTTATCACCGGCACCATCACCGTGACGTGAAAATCCTCCCAACTCAAAATGATATTGCAACGGCACATGCAGCAGCGGACTAAAACCACAGCGGTGGTGTGCGGTATGTGTGTGTGTGTATGTGTGTGTGAGTGAGTGAGTGTAGGTGTGCGTGTGTGTGTGGAGACTCACTAAGCTGCACACTCACTGCTACTGCCTCAGCTGGGGCTGTCTCAATGCACAGCCTGTACCATGTCGGGAGGCGGCAGGGGTGGGCGTGTGTGTGTGCGTGTGTCTCTGTGTGTGCGTGTGTGTGTGTGTGTGTGAACAGTGCTGCATAGCAGAGAGGCTGCTCTTCACTTGACGAAGCTTTTCCCTGACTGGATAGAGGGATGGATAGATGGGAAGATAAATTGATGGATGGGTTGATGAGGATAGAGAGAGAGATGAAAGGATGGAAGCATGGAGAAAAAAAAAGAAAAGAAAAGAGGGGACAGATACAACAGATATTCTCGACATTTCTCTTTCTCCGTGGCTCTCTCTCTTACTCCCTCTCTGTGACATTTTGCCCTCAGAGCAGAGCAGGAGGTCCTCTGTAGACATGCACACAACCTCGTCTCAGAAATGACAGAAGAGGGTAGAGAGATGGAGAAAAAAGGGGGCGAGGGACGAAGGAGGGAAATAGAATAGATAGATAGATGATGTAGAAGAGGATGCACTGGAGCAAGAAAGGTGAAAGGAGCAAGAGGAGGAGGACTAGAAAGAGAGGTCAAGGGGAGGCAGTAAAGGCAGAAACAAGAGTGAAAGATGTCAAGGTAAAGGAGGAGCGAGGGATTGTGTGAAAAGCAGAAATAGAGAAGAGGGAATAGCAGGAGTGGCAGGGTAACTTTCAAGGACACGGATCGTTGTCAGGCTCTTGTCTTCTGCAGATCGGGATACCCATACAACACATGCAAACGTGCATACAGCTCACCCCAGTGGACATGATGGCTGCAGGACTTAATGCTTTTGTGTGCCTGTGTGACTGGCTCATCCACACACACACGAATAAACACACCTGTTCTGCCCCAACCAGTCATCTGGCTATCCAGCAAGCCAGCAGCCTCGACAGGAGAGGATAACAGCTTTGTGTCATGTTGCCGTCACGTCACTATCCCACATCTCATCCTGTCACAGCTTGCAGGGAGAGAAGGGGAGGAGGAGGAGGAGGAGGAGGGGAGCCTTACTGTGTCAAACTGCTATCCCCCCCTCACCCCCCTCTCTCTCTCTTATTTGTCTTCTGTTTTTTTTTCCTCTCTGTTTTGTCAGTGTCTATTTCTTTTCCTCACTGTGTAACACTCTCTCTCTCCCCCCTGTTGTTTCACAGGTGTATTATGTAAATATCAGATGTTGGACAGCATCACTAGCAGCATTCCCCCCCACTTCGGGTTATTCCCACTAGGATGAATACAGGTTAAAGAGAGCTGAGCTGTGCACATCCAGGCTGGGCTGCATCCAGCACATCCAGCATGTGCTGACATACGTACAGTATTGTAGAGGTCTCAGTTTTTTGCATGCTGTACAGTAGAACTACTGCTGCACAATTGTTCCGCTGGAGTACATCCTCGGTTATCTGACAAGCTGAGTCACAAAAGCACAAACGTTCAGCAGAAAGTTTGCAACAAAGAGAGGCTACTGTGTGGCTGTTGGAAGAAAGGCCGGATACTGTCACGGTTAATGTCAAGCTATCAGGCTTGCTTGCTTAACAAGCCTCAACTACTGCAGACATCCCATTGTGGCTAGGATTAATCTGAGACACCATGTCTTGCACTGGACTTTTACTGCAGAGGATCACTTTAAAGAAACTCAAACTTCAACCAGCTTATTGGAGTTGTTAATGTTGCTTTTTTGGATATTTGCAGTAAAATACTGTATATGTATTATTAAGGGCTGTTAAAAGTTAATGTGAAAATAATGCATTAATTTAAATTAGTTTTAACGCCACTAATTTCATTAACGCATTACCGCAAGGAATCCATTGGTACCAATCGTGTCATACTAGCTGGTCGCGAAAGAGGTTAAATAACGCTCCAAACGTACGCTAAATTTTGGTGAGGAAAAACTGGCATGGCCACTTCCAAAGGGGTCCCTTGACCTCTGACCTCAAGATATGTGAATGAAAATGGGTTCTATGGGTACCCACGAGCCTCCCCTTTACAGACATGCCCACTTTATGATAATCACATGCAGTTTGGGGCAAGTCATAGTCACTGACACACACAGCACACTGACACACTGACAGCTGTTGTTGCCTGTTGGGCTGCAGTTTGCCATGTTATGATTTGAGCATATTTTTTATGCTAAATGCAGTACCTGTGATGGTTTCTGGACAATATCTGTCATTGTTTTGTGTTGTTAATTGATTTCTGATAATAAATATATACATACATTTGCATAAAGCAGCATATTTGCCCACTCCCATGTTAGTTGGAGTATTAAATACTTGACAAATCTCCCTTTAAGGTACATTTTGAACAGATGGATCATGGACATTTATGTGATTAATCAGGATTAAATATTTTAATCGACTGACAGCCCTAGAATTATATAACGTGTAGGTGAATTGGTCTAATTAAGGACACTGTGCACATTCTTTATGCAATCTGATGGCATAAAAATTCAAATTACAATCAATTAAGGGAAGATGGACAAAAAGGAGATTACTCATCAAAGCAACACCTTGACTCCAGCATCACCGGGACAGAGTTGCCACAGTAGCTGCAGCAATGCAGAAGAAGAATATGTGGAATAAAATATAATAGTATAGAATAGAAGTACAGGTGTTTGACTAGCCTTTTGTGTTATTGAGGTGACTGGATAACTTTGTATTAACTTTGAGTACATTAGTTCATATACAATGATGTTGTTTAGTGAGGAAGCATACAGTCGGGTGTGGACAATATAAGTTTTAAAGAACAACTGTTAGGACCATTTATCATTGACGGGGCAGGTGGAGAGAGAGAGTTTATAAAGGGGGGAGAGAGAGAGAGAGAGAGAGAGAGAAAGAGCAGTGATGGGGATCAGAAACAGGCCCTGAATATCAATGCAGCACGTCTGAGAGAATTCAGGGCTGCAGTGCACCAAAACCTGTGAGAAAGAGCAAGAGAGGACAATAGCATCACAGGCAGCCAGAGCTGGGGGTACCTGTCCTGCACAGCCGAGACCACCCATACAAAATCACCATCTTGCTCCACCCACGTGCCATGAATCACAACGCATCATGACATTGCCCTCGTTCGGATTTCCTATTTGATGTCACATGTACAATGTCCTTGTCATTGTCATTTTATGTTTGAATAGCAAAAGAGATAGTTTATGAACTCAGATGTTCAGAAAGATACGGATGTACAGCCTTCCTGCTAAAAAGTTCAATGTCACACCTCATTTCTAGAGGAAATAAACTAATATGAAAGTCAGCTTCTCTCCACCCAAAATCCTGCAGGTAGGCCAATTTTAAATAGATGCTGCAGGCACGCCTTCGCATTAAAGAAAACACACACACACACACAAACACACACGTATTTAACTTAAGAGACATTTATGCCATCCATCTTAATTAAATGACAGTCATTCAAGAAGTCTATTAGACACATTAGAATAAGGCTCCTCATCCTTTTTGTCCTTCTCTCTATAAATGACTTCTTCCCTCCTTCCCATAAAAGCTCAATTTCCTTCCAGAAGGCATCTGTTAACCCATAAATTGCCATGTTTACCTCGGGTCAATCAGACATCTCATATCCTGGTCACCAGCCACCAGCCAATAACCATTAGCCTTATTAATTGCGGAAGCCTTAGACCATCTCCTGAGTGCCCTAGTAAAATAAAACCATGCACTGTGTGTGTGTGTGTGTGTGTGTGTGTGTGCGGGCACACGCTCACACACAAGCATGCGGTTAATGAAATGACTCCCAAAGGTCTCTAACCTTTCTCTATGAGAGGTCACCATCACACACACCCCCTCTTATCTAATATATTACTCACACATTGCATGTCTGTACTTCCTTAAAGTAATAATTTCTGACAGTTATGAGGAGTGAAAGCCCATTGCCAATTCTACAAGTTTGTGCTAAGATGCAAGCAGCACTTTGGAACATCAATACATTATCTCTCATCTTAATTTTGACTTTTTTCCCAAATCAAGACCAATGACTCGTGACCCATACATGAGCATTAGAGAGAGTCCTGCAGAAGAAATAAATGTATCGGCAATTTGCGAAACCAGCCCCTAAGACATTAGAATGTTTCAGAGAATAGAGTATGTTTACATGCGCACTAGTATCCTGGTTATAATCTGTATTTTAGATTATCACAGTTATGTGTTGCACATGTAAACGTCTTATTCTGATTTCAGAAACCTAAAAATATGGCTATGCTACCTGGAGTACTCAAGTAGAACAAGTAGAAACCAGGATACTGTGGCATGCATCTTATCCTGGTTTCTGAATATTTTTCATTGGTACGGAACATAGGTTCAAGACATGGTATTAATATGCGTTCTCAGTGATCGGATCACAAGAGGACTGCTTTAAGTAGAGATGTGAACACACTCAAGATGCAATGAGGACGCATTGAGATCGGATCTTTCAGACCACAGTCAGAGGTAGTCTGGGCCACAAATGGCCACATTCTTTTAGCAGTGTGTACACGAATGTGTCCTGGGCCACATTGAGGACCGCCTACTCAACTGATGTCCCGCTGGGATCTGCAGGGTCTCTGCGCTCCTAAGGTGAATAAACAGGCAGACACGGGTGCAGGTCAGCATGAAACAGCCTCTGTGCTCTACTGTATCCTGTCAGTACAACTGTATTTTATTAAAATATATCTTATTTATAGGCTACATATCTACAGACTATCAAACTAGGCACACGCAGTGCATTATTATCATATTGTCGGAGATGTGTCGGTGTTTTTGTTCCGCTGCTTTGCGCGGAGCTGACACCTAACCACCCGTCCGCCTGGCTGTTCTCTCCCCTCCACAGCTCTCTGGAGCTATGTGCCCCGCTGTTGTCTGGAAAAAGCAGCTTTTATTTTGATGTTAATACAATGTACCCAAATTCACGAATATGTAGGATATTAATACGGACATTCATGTAACTATGAGAGTTGGTCAGTGGCGCATGAAGCCAAAATAGTGTGGAGTGATAAAGTACCCGGATCTTCCGGTGATCTTTTGCATCCATTGGCCTCATAGAGCAGGAGCAGTAGTGTTTCATTTAACTCCACCTCCCAGCCCTCGCTCCAGCTTCGGTCTGGGGCTCATTCACATGAACGGAGGAAGGGAAATAACTCTGGATTTGGCTATTAGTGCATTTACAACTTTTAGAACCTAATAATTTAAATAAGGGCTATTCAATTGTTCGTACTGGGAAGTTGATTTACCTAAAAAAAATATATATCCGCTGAGTTACAGATGTCTCTTTCCCAATGTAAGTCTATGGGAAAAAGGATTTTTGGGCGCAACAGCATCACGAGACGGACACAGAAGCTATAATTCCACCATTTGGCTACAACGAAACTTTGCTTCAAAGCAAGATTTCTCACTTCAAATGTTTTCAGAAACATCTTTTAGCGTACCATTTAGCTGTAAAATTAGAAAGTTTCCTCCGGCCGATGGGCGGTGCTTGGTTTTGGTTTGACTGTTTTCAACATAGCGGCTGGGTCACAAACTTTCTGATTTTACTGCTAAACAGTACACTAACATATGGGCCTTTCTTATGGTGCTACACCATCAAACCCTACATTAATACCACTAATCAAGTTCCAGGTTAGGGCTGCAACTAATAATCATTTTCATTATTGATTAAACTGCCAATTATTTTCTGGTTTAATCTATTGTCACTAAAATGTCAGAAAATAATAAAAAATGTCTATCATAATACACAGGAGTCTGTGGTGACGTCTTCAAATTTCTTAAAATATACTAAATTTGTTGGTAAATATTGACAGCACCATGCCACTCACAAATCCATTGGAGACTCCTCTGTCTTCCCATTGTTTTGAAACAAGAGAAGAGAGGGCTAACAAAAAATCAGGGTATCTAATATGTGTGCAATCATACTGTGACTCATACAATCACAACCAGCATGAAAGGCAACACACTAGTATGAGGGCCTCTTCATCCCATCCCATTTTCCTCTCATATACCTCTCTCTACACTGCTGTGTCCCTTTTCTCTTCTCTCAGTCCTTGTTCCAAGAGTGATGGAGAGCTTCATCTAACACCCCAAGGACAGCTATAAGCCATAAGACTAATGGAAACACACACGCCTGATAGTCGCACAAGAACTCAAACACCTACATCAACGTATACAGACACAGAGCCACTAGACAGGGAGACATCGTCCGACAGTTGAGCTGAACTTAAATTCTCTTTAGTTAAGCTTCCTGCGTAACAAACCCAGAAGCAAGGTTATAGGCAGAGGAGAAGGGGACAGTACACAATGACAGAGACACCTTTTTCTATTAAGTCCATACTACCCCCAGTGTCAAATATAGAGTTTTGTCAGAAGGATGAAGTTAGAATTAGTCTGCTCATGTGGGAGAGCGTGAGAGAGAGTCTATAATTCGGACACTCGCTAAAGTTATGCCGCGTTGACAGACCGTATGTGTGTGACAATGGCGAGCACGAAGCCACCGGCAACACTTCAGCTGTGAAAGTAGCACAAACACACACGCGGTTTGTCGGAAACTTGCTATCGTTACGCCGAGCAGACACACAGCTGACAACCTGCTAAACTAAACTAAACTAAATGGTGTGGTGGAGGGTTACTGGGAAAGTGGCTGCATGTCCTTGACAATACACGCAGCACCGTGGCTTCTAACGCTACCGGACGGGTGAGCTGGGGAATCAGTTGTCTGTTGTGCTCATACACTGCAGCTGGCGCACCGCTGCATGCGACGCACTAAACTTGTCAGTTAACGGTTAATAATCGGTTAACGAGGGTCGGTTATTAAAAAAAAAAATCTTAGTTTTAAAAAAAAAAAGATTAGCATCCCTAGTTACAGATGCTAATTTTTCAAATTGATAACCGACCCTCGTTAACTGATTATTAACCGTTAACCGACAAGATTAGTGCGTTGTATGCAGCGTTTTAGCACACAGGATACAGCAGCGTGGATATATCTCTGAGTGTTACTGACAGCCAGAACTCAACCCTCACCAGTAGCACTAGCTGTATAAATACAATAATGACCTAATCCGTACTTCACTGAACTCAAGGAGGGCACCTCATTTTATTTTGCCAGTATGTCCCTTCTCAAATCTGAACAAAATGTTCACAGGCTGAATGGCAGTGCAGAAACTGTGCAGAGAGGCTGGTGGCTCAGGACTTGTGTTGGTGCTGAAATATTAATGAATGACCACATGGTCCATTCTTAACACCTGACAAGTGCAAACACAGGGGTTTTCAAAGGTTGTAAAGACTCTGGTGAGAGGTAACTGTATGTGTGGGTGGAGGACTAAGACTCACTGTTAGGACATCCAGGTCAAACGGAGCTTTTACTTTCCTTCCTCCCCATGTCGGTAATTGACTTTCTACAAAGAGGACAGTTAAGGTTGCACATGGAATGTGTGATTGAATTAGCTAGCTCTTTACTTACACCTGGCATTAAAATGAAAATTCATATCCCTTTGCTTCCTCTTTTACTTTGCATCCCTAATACAAATATCGATAAAAAAAAGTGTTTGGATTGGTCACATTATTGCTAAGGTAATTAAATTAAAATAACTAATTTGATTGCATTTAATTAAAAAATAGCTAAATATCTAAGAATATATTTAAATCTGATATAATTAATTTTCTTGATTTTAATATTCTAGAGTCCACAAGATTTTCATTTCATTTTCCCATGTGCAGTGGGTTTAGATGAAGGTCTAATTTCATCGCTCCAATTCCTGCAGGGGAAACCCATCACTTTGCTGATGGGGGTCTTTGTTCCTGATTGGCTGACCCCTGGGAGCAGAGCTAATTCTTTAAAAAAAAAAAAAAAAAAACATTGTTGTACTGATAATCTAACAAAGCTGCCTGCTTCTGCAATCTGTTCAGCTGGTAGGGTATTCAGTGAGGTACAGACGAGAAAAGCTGGGTGTCCAAAGCCATTAATCTACCCTAGCTTCCTCGATTTTTTTTCTTTTCCATTTATCTCCTCTCCCTCTCTCCCTCTCGACACATACACTGCCTCCTAAATAGCCATATATTCAGTTCTTATTCCCCCATTTCCAGGGGAAATTAATGCCTGGTTGGGGTGAGGTGTGAGGATTAAGCTGTAGCACAGGATTAATCAGTCTTGCATGTCTGTAAGCTGGACAATTCCACATAGTTTATAAAAAGACTGGAACACGCATATGAATAGATACAGCCAATGTGATTGAATATAGTTCATTCTCAGTTGAATACAATAGTCTTCCCAGCAAGACAGGATAACTTGTATTATGTTTTAAATACTCTTTTGTTGCAATTCTTTTATACATTATTTCCATATAAAGGAGTAATTACATCATTTACTTGTTAAATCAATAACACATTGTCAGACAAGGATTTCAACACTCACAAGAGTATTTGCTAATTAAGGATGATTATGACTTAAGGGCCCCTTATGCTGATTTTCTTGTGGAAAAACAAACGGCACACTAAATTTCTCTTAGTCGCTGGACGTCACTTCATCAAACGCAAGATAAACCCTATGCTAAGTCAATGAAACTCACTCAAATTACAGCAAACACTAGTGACGTCTAAAAACTATGTTTACTTGGAAAATGTTTAAACTACCAACAATTAGAGCTGCACAATTAATCCAATATTGATCGTGATCACAATATTGACTTCCCACAATTAAATGAACATGATCTGTGCATGCACGCACACAGAAAAAGACATAAAGATCACAATCTGTAACAACTGCAAGTCCAAAATAAGATGTAAAGGAACAACCTTAAAACATTTGGAACAACTAACTTAATCAGACACTTATTATATTGTAATTCATTCCCACGATGCTGCTCAGAGTAATCACAGTGACCAGTCTATAGGCCTTCACTTGGACCGTTAACCATAAGCTTTCACCAACTAACAATAACTTCTTGAGTTGAGACTACTGCCATCGGAATAAAATTGTAAACAGTGATGAGTCCACTTGTTTGATAGTTTCAACTACTAAGATACACTGTAGCTTAACTTTGTCCTCTGTAAAAAAGGGACAACCTTATCTCCGTTGTCTTGGGTACCAGGCCAATGTTAGACAATCACTTTGGGGTAAACACATGCTTTATTTATGAGGTGATGTGTCTTGAATATGATCCAGAATGCATTTTCAGTCAGAAGCCCTTATTTAACCGACACCAGAGTGGTTGGGGTTTGTTTAAATAGGGAAGAACATTTTCTAATTCATCTCTCGAGTGTCCTGATGCTACTCACACTTGACAGCGAGGAGGTTTAAAAGATTGTGCTCTGTATGGACAGAGTACAACACTTTGGAAATGCATCGACCTCACCAATACAACCTGTCCGATACAATCAACAGAAGAACTGACTGTGCTCACTGCCCACGAATAATGCACCTTCACACTTCAAACTCCATCTAAAATGAGTTTGTTTTAAAGTGAGGGGAACTTTTAAAGGACCGTGTTGTCTTTTTTTTTAAACAGCCAATTAATCAGAGCCAAGTAGTTACACTGAACGATAGCCAGCTCTCTCCTCCGCAGGACAGGACAGAAGAGACACAGAGGAAGAGGAAGAGGGAAATAAGAGAAGAGTGCTGACAGAGAGGCAACGCTCTCCTTTACAGATCGTCTCTGACCTTGAGTGGGAAAAAAAGATGGAGACAGATTATCTGAGTGCATGATGAAGACAAGTCCAACACCTCCACCAATGCCTGTCTATGGTGCCTACAGTATTGTCTATTGCTTGCTGTCTGACCTTCCAGTCAGCCATCTATCAAATGTCAAGCAAATGACAAATGTAAACATTTTTACCCACGAATGATGCAGATGTTGAGAGAGATAGAACATAAAAAAGATGTCATCTTTAGTGTAAGGGGATGGGGAGTTCCCATTAGGTTTGGCGTAGTTTCAGCTGGGAGATCAGCTGTTATAGCTGCAGAGCATCGTAAAACACCTCATTCAAACTCAATAGAAACTAAATAAAACTCACAAAAACCATCTGGATTTATCTTTCCAACAATCACCAACTCTGGTTTGGTCAAAATAAACCCTCATTTCACAGAGTTAGATGTGAAAATATGCCGGTTCGGCATGTTGTTTTCCCCCACTGTGTCCCTCTCTGCCTGCTGAGCAGCAGCTGAGCAGCTCACCAAAAAAAAAGTACTCAGCCAATCGCTGATAGCCGTTATATTCGTCCAGTCGCCCAACTCTAGCTCCCATTTGCTGGTGTCCTACATGTATGGAATGTACTGTACTGACATTGATAGATAAACTGTGGTGCTTAACCTTAGTGTAATTCTGAAGTGTACCAACGATTTCACTATATTTTGTCAAAATGTCATTGATATCGGGAAGCAAATAATATGGGAAAGTCTTCCAAACATTGTATTTAGATCTGATCAGCAGAATCCAATATATCTAGCATGACATTTAGACAATTAAGCAAACATTGCAGTGCCCCCCTTAGGCCAATCAGTGTAATTTAGAGAATGTCATAAATGAATAATGACATGCATTATTCCCTAGAGGTGTCTTAAAATTTGATTACTTGCATGTCAGCTTTGTGTGTGACAGATTGATGGGCAGGCAAGCCAATCTATAGTCCCTCCCCCAATTTTAATGTGGGGTCAACTAGGTTCTACTGTTGTATCAGTAATGTAACGTGCCTTATATGTTACAGTGGAAAAAATGGTTGAAAACCTATAGTAAAACTGTACACAAATGTCAAAAAGCTTTGACTCTCATTAAAATATACAGGCACCAAAGACAAACCGCAAATTTTACAGCTAAAAGACAGTGTGCAATACATCAGTGCAATATAGTGCCACTCTTACACATTATTTAAATGATTGATGTGTGAAACTACACCAGTGCAGATTATGGCCATGCTACATTATCTACAGTATGGAGCTTTACTGCCAGCAATGCACAGTTATTGCACTGGGTGTCTTCATCTGCATGCTACAGTGAGAATGACCAGAGCCGCTCCAGTTGAATTACATTTGGCCAGACCTACTCCTAATTAGAACTAATTTCTGTTAATCTAAAGCCAATAGGAAATTGTGTAAGTGAGGAAGGAATAAGAAATAAGGAAATTGCTTTTGCAGGGTTTGTTTTTGAAACCCAGTATTGCATCTCTTTTTTTTTTCTTGTCCAACCAAGAAAAATCCAATATTCCCCTTCATACCTTTTCCCAAGATATGCTCATTTCTCATCATATGTATCCATAAACAGATTTTATTTGAAATATAAATTGTATGACTCATAGTTTTAAACAAAAACTCTGGTGCAGAGTAAAGAGGAGATGGCCCCATTTTGGTGCTGTGCTGCATCCAGCCGCTGACAAGAGACATTTGCTGACAATGTGGCAACATCCCTCACCCGGCACTCTGAATTCAGGACATTTGAATTTAGATTAAACATCACAGTAAATAGACATACATAATATGGACTAAGAAATAGAAGGAGAAAGAAACACAAATACTAACTCACAACACCTTACAGAAATAAAGGATGTACAGTAGGAAGGAGGGAGCTCATCTCCAGCAAGAAACAGGCTTGTTTACCTGGATTCTGCTCTGACCTCTGGCACCATTCAAAACACACCCACACAACCTGTATGCACACACGTGCACTCTACAGTCATTAATGCCACTTCTTATTGCAGCTTTACAGTACAGACCATCACTTTAATACAGCCTGAAAGTGTTTGATCACACACAAATCACAAGTTTCATCATAATATGATATTGTATTGATTCTTTGGACAAAGAAATTGCTGATACCACAAAGTCTGCCTTGATACAATTTTGATTTGATTCAAATCAGGGACCTGCGATCAATATGAGACGATATCATATGTCCATTTAACACAATCAGTTACATTTATAAAAACTCCTACAAAGCAACTAAAATATGATTTGACAATTTTATTGTTACTGGAGTCGTAGCATTTATTCACAGATAAATAAACTGTACACACATTGCTCTCTCTCTCTCTCTCTCTCTCTTTCTCTTTGTCTCGCTCTCTCTCTCTCTCTCTCTCTCTCTCTCTCTCTCGAACACACACTCGCTAACGTTACACTGCTAGCACCGCTAGCAATGTTCATTAGAAAATATCATGAAGTTGGGCGGGCGGGTCAAAAAGTGACAAAGCAGCGTTCTGAGTAAAGCTTCGGTTATATTTTCTGAAAGGACAGCCGCACAGACATGAGCTGATGTGGAATTGTGATGAGGAAACGTTTGGATCTTTTATAGTCTGTGCAGGTGCTCGGACTATATTCTCAAAGCTGGTCAAAGTTCTCCATTTTTTCCGCCCATCCATGTTCATGTAGTTAGAAAAATTGGATGTGCATGGACGGGCGGCGGACGTCGCTACATAATATACATATATCCTTATTCATAGTGCGTGTATTACCTACAGTAGATGGCGGTTGGCATGCTCCCAGTCTGGAGAAGCAGACAGGAAGCTAAGCAATGTGCTACTGTGGATGCTACGTAAGTTCGGATTCGAAAGTCATGCAATAACACAAACAAACTAATCGAACAATGCAGTGATAGACTAACAACTTCCGTCTTCTGCGAGGTAAAATTACTGCATTTTTCACAGGAGTCTGGTGGCATTGAAGAGAATGATATACTGGCTTCAGTTCCCTATCGTAAAGGGCTATCTCACGGCAAGGTAAAGCGGTTAAAATATTCTAAATATACTGTATATTTAAACTGATATTGATTGTTGGGGTGGGCTTTTTTTTTAGGTGGCTAAAATGTGTTTTTCTGCTGCTCCCATCCAAACGCTTTACCTCACCATCAGACAGTCCTTTCTGACGGGGCTCTAAAGCCATTATATCACTCTCTTCAAAGTCGCCAGCCTCTATTGATAAAAACAGTAATTTCACCATGCAGAACACGGGAGTACATACAACACCACAAAAAATCTGAACTAAACCTTTACTGATTGCACTCCCACTGCAAAGAATATAAAAAATCCTTGGCCTCAGGGAAAAAGCGCTTATAGCTGGACACTGCCCTTAACGGCTGAGTGGGCGTTTCCATTTGAAAAACCCGTAAAAGAACGTAGATGGAGTCGACAATGGATACTAGTACTACTACCTGTGATGTTCTGATCTTCAAAGTTATACCTGAACAAAATCTTCAGTTGCATTTCCAGGGCTTAATATTTAGACTTTGATTTCTTTAATTACAATCTATCTGTTTTGTGTGATTTTTTAAACCTGGATATGGGATTTTTGGGGTTTGTACTGTATGTATCTCTCTCTTTCCATTTTTACTGTTCTGACACATTCCACTGGTGAAAGAAATCCTGCCCTCAAAAAGTTCTTGTTGCTATGCAACTGATCTGCCTGGCACTGAGAATAATGCTAGCTCACATAGGCTACACAGAGTACAACCTCACACACACACACACACACACACACCAAGCAGCTCTTAGCGCAGACATTCTGTGCTTGTTAAAAAAGATTGGTCTATTAAGCTAGTACGAACAAAACATTTTCAATCTGCATTGTTTTTGACTAAATAAGCCTTTTGCATTACAGCGATTTTCGTTCTGCTCCTGCTCAATGTTTTAACATGTAAACAGGCTAGAACAAAATCTATTACATAGAAACAAAATGGTACATTACACAATTTCTCTGAATGTGCTTTGCTGTCTTGGTTTTAAAAGACAAGATGATGAAGACATTTTACACTGACACATTTAAGCATATGAGAAACGGAGAAATGTGCTATTATGGCGGATAAAAACAAAGCATATTAACATGCCTGTGAGTATCAGCATGCTTTCATTTTACAAAATGATATTTCCAAAAGAAATGAGGATGACTAACTTTCCAAATAATTCTGCTACTTTGTTGTAATTATGCTTTGATCCCTGATGGAGGACTATAACAACCGAGTTGCTACAGATAATAAATACATAACTGTTAAACACAAAGTGATTGCTGGCATAAAGACTCACATTAGAAGTTACAATTACAATTTTTAATCACAAACTACAATTAAATTAGATAAATGCTTACAAAAATGATTGTGTTGGAAATGTTTGTTTTTGGAGAGATAGATAATTGGATAGATAATAGAGGTATATCATCGAACATGTGAATCAAACACTAACAAGTCTGACTCTGCTAATCCAACTAACTAAACTCAAATCACTGTTCCTCGTGGTCACTTGGTTCCGACACAGTCCTGGACGGAGCAGAGAGACACACACGGTGGAAAGGAAAGAGGGAGAAAGACAGGGTGAAAAATACAGCGATAAAGAGACAGAGGGAAAGAGAGGGACAAAGAGAAAGCGAGAGAGAGACTAATCTTGAATGACACCTTCAAGGAAGTAATCAGACAAGAGCCCCAATCCTTTTAAGTAATAAAATTTATCACTCTGTCATTAGCCATTTCTATTCAAATGGAGGTCCTCAGAATGAGGGGCAAATGTACTGGAAGCGATTATTGGCGTGCCTCATTTAATGCATGTCAACTAATGCTCCAGTAGTGCACTGCAGGCATCACTATTTATATGTAGGCAGGAACAAGTTTGTATGTTTTACAGATACGCCCCATTCATTTTCTATATATTTCTATTTGAGTAACATTACATAAGGCAGGAGTTGTTGGGTGCGAGCTGCTGCTTTTGTCAGTTGAAGACCAGTAAAGCCACTGGGCACCAGCCTTCTCAGCTCATTTTTTTTCTTCCAGGTGGGTGAAAGTCACATAAAGCATAGCTAATCATAACTCTATACTATGTTAATTAATCGCTGATGTTAGGTTTATGTAGCAAGTTAACTTTTATGACCAGTAGATGGCAGTAAACATTCATGATAGATGATACGGGGCGGGTCTGTTATGCTAATGTAACTACTAAGGGTCTCAGCTTTTATTTGTCTTATTTTTAGTATCTGACATATGACAATACAATAGTTAAGATCTATAGTAGCTGTTGGCAGTAGTTGTTTCCATTCAGCATTGCAGAATTACAATTGTATTATTCATAAAGATTTAAGCTAAGCTAATGGAGCTAATGTCAGTTGTCAGCTGTAGCCATAGTAACAGTAAACAGTCAGTAGGCTAACTAAATTAATATAATCCATTGAACGAATTAGAGTATACAACACTTGGGTGTCAATTCGATAGGTATTGCGATTTTTTACATATTGCAATTCGATAGTGATTTATTGCAACTTTTTTTAACACTACACCATGGGAAAGAGTTGAATCATTGACTTCTAGAGACTTGAAATTTGGAAAATCTCTAAATTGATTAAGTAAAAATACTTGATTTTGTGTCTGCATGTCGTCAGAGATGTCTCGAAGTCAAATAGATCAGTCATTGTCAGGATTTTCTTTTTCCAGTAATCCAAAAATGAAAGAATAAAGACATTTTCTATATAATTAATGTTATTTTCTTTTTAATTCATAAGGGACATGTACCATGTTTTATACTTCTGGTGAATATAATCCAATTAATGTTATTTCCAGTGCACAGTTCACTTTGTTAACACCTTATATTGAAAACCAGACATAGTCACACGTGTATACTTACGCTAACTGCCAAATCCGTTGCTAGCTCTCCCCGTCAGCTAAATCGGGGATGTTTGAATGCATTTAAAATAAATGTCAGTATATGGGTGTTCCACAGTTGTAGCTTCAGCTGATTTGACCACGGAGATGAGAGTGACTGCTGGCTTGACCATGACAGAGTTAGCATGCAGCTTTAGCCGTGATGTCTAGATCTGCTTTTTCTGACAATAAATCCAAAGTGTTTCCATACTTTACTGTATGTGTAGTGTTTACCACTTTGGATTTAAAATGTGTAGGTGCAGGTCGTATCCCTGCGAACCCTCCGGCAGTTTCTGCTTTCTTGCTTTGGCTTTGTTTTAGATTGAAACAGATATGACATCACATTACTCAGACTACAACAATCAAATCGCAACTTCCTTCTACCTCCACATAGCCTCAAATGAAGCAATTATATTGATTCAGGCATTCAAAAATACATTACAGAAGCATAAAAAAATACATAGCTGAATAGATTTTTTCCCACCCAAACTGTATATATGTAAACAGGCTGCAGAAAAAAACAGCTTTGATCGCTTCATCCTCATCTGACGCCCCAAAATCGAAAAAAGGTCGAAGTAGGTGTATCAAAACTGTTTGAAGATTGACGCGCTTCATAATACTGCCCCTAATATACCGTCTTGTCTTGATACAATCTATGTTCCCCTTTCAGTGCCAGTTTTAAAAAAAAAAGTCCTTGCAATATCCTTTTTTATCTGCATTCTGCCATTTTGATACTGCATTACTTTATGAGTCAAAACTTGCCTCAAATCCTTTCCAGTGGAAATGGACTCAATGAGGCGAAGCTGTGTTGGTGAGCAACAGAATAAAGTGTCAGTAAATGTAAAAAAAAAAAAAAAAGCAAGATTAGCTTCTAACTCCCTTCAAGGGAGGAGAAGAGAGTCAGATTAGGTGACCAGGAAGCGTGTGATGAAGAGTGATGGAGGAAAGAGGAGAGACGAGGCTGGTTTGGGAATGGTGAGCTTCAGAGGACAGACAGCCTTGGCTGCATGTTAACCGAACCTGCCTGGTTGTGATGCATTACGCAAATAACACAGACTGGTGCTGCCAAGGACACACACGCACACACACACACACACACACACACAGGCTGTGCTTCTTTCACTCTCCATCTCTTATTATCCGACTATACACACACACACACACACACATATACATACAAAGTGAGAGCAACTTGCTCACTCACTGGCTTGCCACTGCAGAGCTTTAGCCCATCTCACTCACGGTCACACCAAGGGCATCCACTCCCTTGAAACAGTGCTGCACAGCTCGTCACAGGAGAGGAGAGGAGAGGAGCAGAGAAGAGAGAAGAGGAGAGGAGAGGAGAGGAGAGGGGCGGAGGTGGTCCCTTTAATGATGTTGATCACATGCATAAGGATAAGAATGAGTACTATAAAAAGACAGAAGGATGATATGACGATCATTGTTTACCCCCAAGAAAATACAAAAACAAGGAAAATATGAAAATGAAAAACTGGTGGAAATGGTGCAGGTGAAGGAAGGAAGGAGGAAGATGAGATAACAGAAGGTGGTAAAAAGTAGAGAGAGAGAGAGGGCAGGACGTCGCTGGGTAATGGAGATGAGATGTTAATGTGCCTGCTAGTGATGCACTGCAGCAAACTGAGGGAAGAAGGAGAAGAAGAAGGAATAGGAGGTGGTAGAGGACGGGCAGATTAGAGGAAGAGGGACATGAGAAAGGAAAGAGGAAGAAGAGGGGAGGAGGAAAAAAGAAGGAAAGATGATGAGGAGATAAGCATTAGAAGGAGGGGAACAGAAAGAGAAGAAGAGGAAGATGCTGAGATCTAAACTTTGATGAGGCTGATGATGCAGCAGGATGATGATGCTTGAATAAACTACATGAATCGCATGCATCTTCTGGCCGTACTTTAACTGTTTACCAAGGCTCCCATGTGGTCACATTCATAAATCTATCCTTTTAATCATTTCTATCATTTATTAGAACCCCAAACACACACACACTGGGAATTGTGTGATCATAATGAATGTATGAAGTACGATATGACTTAAATGGCATGCGTCCAAGCCACATGCCATGTCCTTGCGATATTGTCAGCACGACTCCAGCTGCGTTCCTTCCCCCATCACTACTGCTCGCTGTCCAATTACAGAAAAAAGCTCAAACAATCTTCCAAAAAAGCTTGACACAGAGCTTCCTACATGAAGGCATCTTTGATGTTACAGTTGAACTACTGCTGAACCTGCAGAGCAGCAAATCATCTCACATGTGGTTGCTCCCTAAAGACTTTCAAAAACAGAAAGAAAAAAAAAATGACAGAGCAATTTCATCTACGATGGAACTAGGAAAAAAGCAGATCAGGGGGAAAATGAAAAACATAACCATTGCCATGAGGCAAAACACCTCTACAGACACTGCCATGTGCCGGCTAAACTGTACAATCCCAAGAAAGCAACCCAGTGTCATAAATTTCCATTTCTTTGATGAAAACGTCAGCATGCAGCCTAGCCCTCTGTCTGTTCAGTATGTTACTGTGTTACTCTGTGTATTAAATAAAGAATTATGAAACTAAGTGTTGAAACTAGAATAAAGTCAACACAAAAATCAGAGGTAAACTGTCTACTTTATAAGGACAAGATAGCTTTGATGGCTTTATAGAGAAACTTGTAAAGATTGAGGTGCATTTTTTAAGTGCAAAGGCTCTATTGCTTGGATTTAAAGGTATCAAAGCCCAAAGTGTTAAAGTCCAGCATAATAAAGACAGCACTATCAGAAATATAAATGATTTAAATGCCATGTGTGTCCCATCGCGTGACGCATCTTTCATGACCTCATAAACCGAGAACATCATCTCACACCCCGATGAGCAGCTCCCTCGTAATGCCAATACTTACCAAGAATGAACACCAGCATGCCTTTAACATCATGGCTATATTTATCTTTAGCGGTATAAGTAAGTACAGTACAGAAGATATGCGGCACATTTAGCATACAGTATGAAGCATGCAAGTCTGGCCCAAAGCGAGCAAGGCTTTTCATTAAGAGCTTTTTGTGTGAGTATGACATAAAAGGTAAGGTCTTTGTAGTATGGAGCTTTCACATAAAACATGAATGACTAACATCTGTACATGCCTTTAGCTATAAAGTTTTCTTTATATGTTAAATGCTACTCTTACACTGGTTGAGTTAAGGTGAAAGAAAAATGTCTGGTATCTCACTTCCGAGGACATCCTCTAATGCTTTTTTAGTGAAAAATATAAAGCAAGGCAAATTACCTCGGACAAGGATCCAACAAGAAGTGGCCCTGTGGCCTGGAGTAAAGCCAGAGTATGTCACATTCATCAACCAGCCACTACAGATATAAAATGTATTAAAAGGACTAAAGCATGCAACACTAATATGAATATGAGATAAAAACTGAAGAGGATAAAATTAATTCACCTATCTGTGGCAGCGCCAGAGGGAGGGACTTTCAAAGTAGACTGAAAAACTGCTAACTACTGTAAGAACCATGTTTGCTTTAGCTCACATCTTAGTGAGGATGTTGCAATCATCTGTCAATACTTTAGCTAGCTTCATCAGAACTGAGGAGGTTGTCGTTGGTTTTATTCCTCCCACGCACAAATATTTGATTTGTGTTTTCATGTAAGGACGTAAGGATACCATGGATCATCCCAAAATTTATATAAGTTACCCTTATAAGCAACATACAGCATACGTTATACACCATTATTATATTTGCAATAGGGCTGCAACTGCCGATTATTTTCATTATCGATTAATTTGCAGATTATTTTTTCAATTAAGCAATTAATCTATGAAATACCAAAAGAAAAATGAGCCGGGTGCTTCGGGCGCTGCCGGGCACTGACAGGCGCCATTCATCTGTATGTACTGCCCACACTACAGTGACACAGAGCAAATAAAATCGCCGATGCTTCCCTTTCATCTCTCCCTCGTCCTCCTCCTGATCTAACAACAGGTGAGGGAGGTGTGTGTGTGTGTGTGAAGCCAACAGTCCTCTGTAGCTCTGTATCGCACATAAACTCTAAAACTGCCCACACTGCTCAAATATTCCATTTCACTGTAAAATACGCCACAGTACAGAAGTTAAAGACGCTTTAACTTCCGTTTCACTGGGACTTTAAGTCTAAAGATACTCAGTATGATACATGACTAAAGAAAAGTAACAAATATTCTCACTGGAGAAGCTGAAACCAGAGGCATGTATTTATATTGTTTTTGCTTGAAAAATGACTGCAACGATTAATAAATTATCAAAATATTTGCATATTACTTTACTGTTGATCGACTAGTCAATTAATCCTTTAATCATTTCAGCTCTATTCTGCAATAAAATGATATTGGCTGATATATCGACCCAGCCGACATAGCAGTCAAGTCTAGTTGAAAGGCTTAATGCATTTGCATCCACTACTTCACCTCAATCAACAACCAAACAAAAGTCCATGCAAATTTATTGAAACAATGAACATATTTGTATTAACAAGCTGCCAACATTATACTAGTTACTTTAACATACCACTCCACTGCACCATAAAAAAACATATAACACTGCATACACCTATCCTTACACCGGCAATACGTTATCCAGAGTAGGCTTGCGCATTACCACGCCCTCTTTTAGAGGAAAAACAATCCCGTGTCTTCCCGAAAAGAAACCCGCCGTCACAGGAGAGAAAATGGAAAATGCCAAAAAGCAGCTGTGTAGCGGGTTAACCGAAGCTTTCACACTGAAATTTGATGCACATACGACATGAATATTCACTGTCAGTGTGGTAAATGGCTAAATGATGCTGGTGACAGTGAGTAGCATGGCTAGCTAAAGTTAGCTTGAGTGTGAGGCTGCTGCAGTAATACAGTCATACATTAACATTACAGCAGCATCAGACTGTCGTCTCCAACTAAATCTCAGCCTATAGATCAACCAGTTGGCTATTAATAAGTTGTTTATGTACAGACAACACGTAGCCTAACGTGATTCAATCAAATATATGTAGATGTGTGGATAAGCAGTATCCGGCCACTGTGTTGGACGGAGAAAGGCTGAAGGGACAGGACAGCAATCAACCTTAATTTATGAAGGTATCGCGAACGCTCAGGTTCAGGCCAAGTCGCAAAGTCATTATTAGACATGTGTAAAACAAACATTTGTATAACAAAAGATGAATGCATGCAAATTTGTCAATGTCATGTCATTTGATTTTTGTGATTCTTCCTATTGGCTTTGACTAATTGCAAAGTAACTATATGTGCTGGTCTGACGTATAGGCATACACAATTAAAGAAACTCTATAGTCAACTGCTTTTTCTTCCTATTGACATTGGTTGCGTTCTCATTATCTTTGACGTAGCAGAACTGATAGTCAACCTGAATGTAGTGGTGACTAACCTTCTGGCTAATGAGATCCAAAATGCAAATGAGTACTTTTACATTTTTGACAAAGTCTAACTGATTGCCCCTTGTTCTAGTGTTTGAACTGAGCTAATTTACTGTACATATACCTCCCGGCACCATCTCTGTACAAATAGAGATGGAATTTGTATCAATTTTCCTTTAATAAGAGGATGTTCATTGTTCATTGTATGATATCTAAACACTTCAAACTCCTTTGGTACTGAGGCACTGCGTTATATCACATCATATATCAGGTATCACATTAGATCTGGCGGCACCTTTTGTCTAACTTCAACAACATACATTTCATCTTTACGTGTATGTCTTATGTTTGATCTTCAATAACATATCACACACACTTGTGACATGGTCCATGTGATTCATAAGGGAGAAAAGGTTCAAAGACAAAAAAGGAGAAGAGGAGTGAACAGGGAGGGAAATGATGGTGCGAGGCGGTGACGGAGAAATGTAAAGAAGTAAGATAAAAAAATGAGGGACGGATGAATGAGTGAGAACAAGTCCTAGATAATATGACAGAACGAGGGCTGGCAAAACAGAGCCGGGGGGAAAGTAGAGGGGGAGGTGGCCTAGAGGCTATGCGTGCCACATTACATCCTATTCCCTACATATATGTAAGTGAGGAAAGAAAACAACAAGATAAGAAGCATGATAGAAAAGATGGGTGAGAGGAAAGACTGATGAATGAGAGATCACAGAAGTGAAGGAATCAATGACTGGGGGGAACAGATAAAGGAATATGTAATAAGGGGTAGGCATAAAATTAATGGTTGTAGGGAGGTATGGAGGGATGTGTTTCTGTTCCTAGTCTTTCTTAAAGCTCCAGTGGCTGTTGTATACAGTTAACACAGCACAACTGGATCTACATAAAAGTCACTGGAGAAGCATCATGTGTTTTGGAAATGAGACACAGTCTGTTACTATGCGGTAAAGCCTCTGTTACCTGGAAAATCTTGTGAATGAAATTTAGAAAGGGAAACAATCTGTCTTGTGGTTTACTTTATGTTGCATAGAGAGGATTGTGCTAGAGGTGGCAAAATTGAGAACTACATTGGGTTCTCAAGGTTTGCAGGAAGATTTTGGGTAATTCAATATAAATGTCTAAGATGCCTACTTATTGTGTTCATGTTAGCGGATTTCTTTTTAGGAGGTGGGCTTATTTCGTTTTGTTTTGCTTTAACATTTTCAACTAGACCCCTCTTTTTCAGAGATCCCCTTTTGTTTTGTTTTTGGGGGGGATAGGAGGTCTTCATGGGGAGATAGCAGTTCAGCAGCATACTGTATGTAACATAGAAGTGGTGTACATCATCTGAAAGCTGGGAACCTGAAGATTCATTTGAGATGCAGCTCAAATTAATGTTAAACTTGATGCACTGTGTGTCAAGTTATTCATGTCATAAATCAGAAATAAATAAATTAAAATACATTTTGAATGTGTATAAGGATTTAGAACATTATGAAGTATATGATGGCCAGTCCTATATGCTCACTTATGTCTCATAAATTGCTGTAGCAATTTTTGGGATGATACCATTTGTTACACAGATTTGGTGCTCTATTTAATCATTTTTTTACCACTCAAGAACTGATAAAAATGATCAAAAATACCTCCAAAATGCCACATTAAGACACCAAGACCTTGAGGAACACCATAGAAAAGTCCATGCTGTGATTTCATATTAAAAACTTTGGATATTTGGAAGTTTCTGCAATATGTATGGACTTCTGTTCTGAAAAAAAAACTTTGTTAGTCTACCTAGAAAAGCCATCCATGCTCTGAATGCTCTAGGTCTCATGGTTTCATGAGGCTGTGATTATTCCAAAAGGCTACAACAGGTCATTTTATATAGTGATATCAAGTTTCAAAAAATGGTCTCACTACAAAGAAATGGCTACTATGGGGACTAACATAATCACACATGAATACAATTGGGCTCATTTGATCCACAAGAGTTTCAACTTTAAAGTGATACCCAATTTATGCAATTCCAAGACTGTTTAGGATTTTTAGAATAGGCGAAAATAACACATTTATACTGCAAGCGAAAAACAGCATTGTTTTTGCCCCAGACTGCATGGGATTAGCACAAGGTGGGTATGTCTGTAAAGGGGAGACTCGTGGGTACCAGTGGTTTTTCCTCGCCAAAATTTAGCCTAACTTGGGAGCGTTATTTAACCTCCTTCCCGACATGGTTGGCCAAGATTCCTTAGGAATTCTAGTTTCATGTGATACCATTACCTCCACTTAGGCAACACGGAGCCTGCTACAGCTTCTGAAAGACTGTAAAGAATAGCATTTTTTGGTGATTGGATGGCGAGCTCTTCTGTTCTGGAAATTACTAAGAAACGTCCTTATTGCCAATATACCTAGGAAAGCCATCCATCCTCTGAATGCCCTAAGTCTGTAGTTTGTGATTGTAAAGTTTCATGAGGCTGTGATTATCCCTCGAGGTCACAATAATACAATAATTTAACGTCAAGTTTTAAAAAATGGTCTCACTATGTGAAATGGCTACTTTGGATCCAGAAGAGTCTCAGCTTTACAGTGATACCCAATTTATGCAATTCTAAGACTGTTGAGGGTGTTTGCTTCAAACTGCATCGGACTAGCATAAAGTGGGCATGTCTGTAAAGGGGAGACTTGTAGGTTCCCTTGGAACCCATTTTCATTCAGATATTTTGAGGTTAGAGGTCAAGGGACCCATTTGAGCTATGACATGGTACCTTAGGTTTTCTAGTTTCATATGCTACCAGTATCTGCACTCTAACTTTGAAACTGAGCCTGCTACAACCTCTGAAAGACTGTAAAGTTGGCAGAGGGAGTGGAAGATATTAACTGAGTGCAGCGGGAGACATATCTGCCCCACCAACATCACTTTCAGACGGCAAATATGCAGAATCAAGAGTTGTTATCGCAGTATGTTGACTTATAACAACATGTACAGCTATGTTGTCTTCCACGCTTGTTACAATTTTTTCAACCATTTTTCTGTCGCTATCTTCATGGATGTAACTAGCTAGCTATGTTGGAAGATCCTGCCTACAAAAACCCTTAACACTGACTACGAAGCTCTGATTGGTCGACTCTTAACCGGCACAAACTGTTTGCTAAAAAGCACAACACCAGACCTATTAGATTCACTAAACAAGTTGGAAATGTGGCCGTCAATTCAGAGGACTTCACACACTATCCTAAACTGACCATCCATGAAAAACAATTCATCTTAAATTCCTCATTTATTTACAAAATGAACTGTGAAGGTAAGAGGAAAAACTTTATTTTTAACTTAATGGAAATGGGATAAGCAGCAAGTAGGTGTGTGTGGAAGTTATGGCCCCTCCACCACAGAGTTTCAACAATGGTGCATGAAGAAACTGGGCAGGCATCCAGTACTACCTCTGCAGCAGAACAGGGTGATACATAACTCTCTCTCATTCTCTCTCACCAACACACATACTCATCAAACATACACTATTTCGAAGAATATATGGCACACACTGTGAAGCACAGAAAAATGCACATGGCCACTGATATTTTTGGCAATGCTTTGACCAGAATGGTCAGATTGGGAGGAACATCTTATCAATATGTGATTGGCCTTGTTTCAATCACTACCATTAAATTTACTACATTTTCTTTCCTTCTAAAGCAGAGTGCTCTCCATTGTGGTGTCCTGGCAATTTGATAGGAGAAGAGAACAGTCGGCCAGAAAAAAACTCTCACGGGAGGAAACTTGTGTCGGACACCACAACAGAGTATATAGTACCATAAATAAGCTGCTGAGGGACAATGATGTGAACTTGGGAGGTAATAGCAGACAACACGTAGCCTAACGTGATTCAATCAAATACATATAGATGTCTGGATAAGCAGTATCCGGCCACTGTGTTGGACGGAGAAAGACTGAAGGGACAGGACAGCGATCAACCTTAATTTATGAAGGTATCACGAACGCTCAGGTTCAGGCAAAGTCGCAAAATAATTATTAGACATGTGTAAAACAAACGTTTGTATAACAAGAGATGAATGCATGCAAATTTGTCAATGTCATTGTCATTTGATTTTTGTGATTCTTACTATTTGCTTTGACTAATTGCGAAGTACCTGTATGTGCTGGTCTGACGTATAGGCATACACAATTAAAGAAACTCTGTAGTCAACTGCTTTTTCTTCCTATTGACATTGGTTGTGTCCTCATTATCTTTGACGTAGCAGAACTGATAGTCAACCTGAATGTAGTGGTGACTAACCTTCTGGCTAATAAGATCCAAAATGCAAATGAGTACTTTTACGTTTTTGACAAAGTCTAACTGTTTGCCCCTTGTTCTAGTGTTTGAACTGAGCTAATGTACTGTACATATACCTCAAGTGACCACAGTGGAGTGCCCTCCACTGTGGTGTCCTGGCAATTTGATAGGAGAAGAGAACAGTCGGCCAGAAAAAAACTCTCATGGGAGGAAACTTGTGTCGGACACCACAACAGAGTATATAGTACCATAAATAAGCTGCTGAGGGACAATGATGTGAACTTGGGAGGTAATAGCACAAAAATGTCTGTTACTTTGCAGGACCAGGGTTGGTCTTGTGCATGTCAAAAAGCCCTACTTATATACCTTTTTTAGATATAACTGCATTAATAAGTGGATAAAATGAATGACGCAAATGTATCTAGAAACATGTAAACTAATTAATTTCATACTGTATTACTGACGTTTTTAATGTCACCTTAGAATTTATTTTTGTGAAGCAGAATTGTCCTCAGGGGCATGGCCCAATTCATTCAAACTCAATATTCAAATTATGTTAGGTCCCAATTAATTGCAGGGTGCATTTGGGAATATAGACCTGCAGTATCTCTGAAAGACCCTTTCCTACCTCCAGACTGTACCACTTGGCTGCTAACACAGACGTTAGGATGTCTTCTCTACTGCCACACTGAAACTTTTGCATTTTAACCAAGCTATTTCATGAAGAGATAACTGCTGCTTTGTGCTTGGCAGGTATAGCGCACACTCCACTGGTCTGTGCTTGTTTGCTTGAATTGATGGCTCAGTCACAGTGTCACATGATAAAGTGGCACAGACAAACTCAATTGGGTGTCATTGTAGAATAGGTGGTCCTGGAAGGTCAAAACTGTCAAGACAGTCAAAAACTGGTCAACAGTGTGACTTTGTAGAACACACAAACTGACAAGCATACAAAAACTTCCTCAAAAGCAGCCATTGTTTTGAGCCACTATTACAGCTAAACTATGCAGAATATAATCTATTTTAAATCCTGTCAATTGAGGTGGATGTCAGCAGATATAAGGGTAGACAAACACCCACATCCAGGTCAGGAAGGTTAAAGATAAGATGTGTTTAGAAAACCAGACTGTTTAAACAGTTTTAAAGCTGGAGTGCAGATAGTATCATATGAAACTACAAAACCTAAGGTACCATTGGTACCAACCAGGTCATAGCTTGTCCCTTGACCTCTAACTTCAAGATATGTGAATGAAAATGGGTTCTATGGGTACCCACAAGTCTCTTTACACTTTATGATAATCACATGCAGTTTTGGGCCAAAACCATGCCATTTTTTGAAGGCAGTATAAATGTGTCATTTTCGCCTATACTAAAAACGGTTTCTGCATACTGGGGTCCCTAAACAGTCCTGGAATTGAATAAATTGTGTATGATTGTAAAGCTGAGACTCCAATTAGCCCAATTGTATTCATGTGTGATGATGTTAGTCCGCATAGTAGCTATTTCATTGTTGTGAGACCATTTTTGGAAACTTGACCTCACTGTATAAAATGACCTCTAGGTTAATCACAGCCTCATGAAACATTACACCCACATTCTTGCTGAAGTCTCCAAATGTCAAACGTTTTTGATACCAAATCACAGCATGGCTTTTTCTATGGTGTTTCTCAAGGTCTTGGTGTCTTAATGTGGTATTTTGGAGGGATAATTTTTATCAATTCTAAAGTGGTAAAAAATTGTTAAATTTAGAACCAAATCTTTGTAACAAATGTTATCAACCCAAAAATTACTCTTACTCCAACAACTCATGAGACATAATAGAGCATGGAATGGCAATCATATACTTCCATCATGATGTTCTCGGTTTTGGACGGTTGGTCGGACAAAACGAGGAATTTGAATATGTTAACTGGGGTTCTTAGAAACTATGATGCACATTTTTTTTTACTATTTTCTGATATTCTTTACTATTTTCTGACATTTTACAGACCAAATGATGAATCAATTAATCAAGAAAATAATCATCAGATTAATCGATAAAGTAAACAATAATTTGGTGCAGTCCTAGTGGATATAATGACCAAACAGGCACTGGCACTCATTGCTTCTTTCACTCTGCTAGTAACGTCATATAAGTTCAGAAAATTGTGTAATTTAATACCAAGAAATCCTTTATGTAATCCAAATGTAATTAATGATGTAGTTTAGAATAGAATAGAAAATACTTTATTGTCCGCTTTTCACATACAAAAGGCAGAAAATTGTCTTTGGTTTGCATGTGCAAAACTGATATTAAAAGGGTATATTAAAAAACACAACGTATCACATCCAGACAGGACACATTAAAACACATTCACATAAAACGACAATACACCAACAAAAGCTACATTAAAAAAGGAGCACCAGGTTCCAGGACTGAATCAAGGTTAAATAAATAGATATAAAGTGCTGTGTGCTGAGGTTGCAGACTGGCTTCAGAGAGTGGCTGTCCTCACAGATTAAGATACTTTGTGGCAACAGGGACAAATAATTTTTTATATACATTTTTCTTTGCACGGTGGACTCTGTACCTTTGCCCTGAAGGCACACGCTGAAAGTGGTGATTTAAGGGATGGCTGTGGTAATCTAAGATTTTTCCCCTTAAGTTTTAGTAATTAATTTAAGACTTTAAAAGTCGGGGTCACACACGCAGCTACTGCTGGAATCAACTGCACAACAAATGCACAAATACAATGCAAGGACTTCTATGGTGGCCACTACTGCAGCTGGTACTGTATGTGAAAGTACAAAAATAACTCCCTATATAATTGTTAGTTATGGGTTATTTTAGTATAATGACGTCTGTATAAATAATCAAAAAGAGAAGAAGAAGAAGAATCATTTAGTATGTTGAACAGAGAGTTACAGCATGTTTATGGCAGGAAATGTTCCCTGTTTGTGCACATGAACATTTAAGAAGCTTTTCCTCTTCCTCCTCTTCTGCTCCTCCCTAACCTCCTCTCTTTCCCCACCATCATACTATTCTTCCATTCTTTCTACATATCTCCCTTTTTCTCCTTCTAGCTGCAATCATTACAAGAAGCTAATTAACTAAAACCAATGACTGAACTGAGTAACCCCATGAGCAGACTGGGGCAGCTGGCTATTTTAGGAAAAGTTTGCTGTTAAGGCAGCATAGAGATACTATGCATAGAATGGACACAATCCCTCTGCCTCATCAGAAACAAAGAGAGGAATATCTGTGTCCCTGTATTTCTGTGGAGCAGGAACTCTGTGTGAGCACGGGTGTGCAGGTAGCTCCTCGCTATGCTCCGTCCTGCGCTGCTCTTTGGTGCACTGAGTGCGTGGGTTCATTGATTGTATCTCTCTCCCGGCACTTTAATGGTCGTGGTACACTCGTCTCTGGACCCAGCATTAGCATGGTCAAGTTATTTCCTCTCAGGGGCTATTTCCACTGACCGAACAGCATTTTTCCGTTCACTCCTTCAAACTTGTGTAAGAAAACGGCAAGCTGTGTTTTTCCATTTCCTATACGCTGCCTGGTGATACAGGGGGCAAGAAGTGACTGTGCTTTGATGTATTTATTGTGTAACATAACAGGCTGCTGTGCTTTAATTCTGAAAAAGTAGCTTCCAAATTCATATTATGAAAGCAGTAAACCCTCTACTTGGTAACCTACACACATATACATATACACACACAGTCTCACACACAGTTTGTAGCTGATATACAGTATATTTTCCCGAGAGTGAAATTGGTGAAGAGAAACATGAGTCAATCTAGATATATGTGTCTCCCAAATGCCTCAATTATAAACCAATCTGCTGTGAGCTGTACTTCAACACATCATTGAGTGTTTAACCCAAGTTGTGCAGTGAGCACTGATGCATACATTTAAGCACAGATTGGTATTAGCTATTCTATATGTACTGTTAAGAAGATTCTCATTGAGACCTTTATCATTTCACAGATAATTAAGGTCCACTTAAAGCAAATTTTCAAGAGCTTTCAGACACTTTTTCACGGCATTTATGAATACAAAAAAAAAAGAATTAAAGGTAGGGACGGTAATGCTGAGAAACCAGTAAGAGTACACTACGTTTTAAAAAATGATCCAACTGAGAAACCCAGCCCAGTGTTGCCAACTCTTTTCCATTGAAAGTAGCTAACAGCACTAGCTCCAAAAGTCCCTAAATATAGCGAGAAAGTCGCCAAGTTGGCAACAGACTGTTCAGGTCTCCCTCCAATTTTTGTCAGAGAATTTGATTTATTGATTGCTGTCAGGATGTAATGAGAACTTCGACAAATGTAACAAAAAATGTATTTGAACAGCACTACCAACCCTACCTTTAAGGCCATGAGATGAGGTTGAAAGCTCTGAAAAATTTGTACCATTATCATTCTTACTGTACTTGCACTCCAGCATATTTACAGCATTTGAAGGCCAATTTCTGTTCTGGGTGAAATGAAGATAAATAAAGTCTGTATAGTTTATTGTGGACTGGACCATCAGACAGAAGATTCTACAAAACAGCAACATTCATTTTGTAAGATGACTGAAACCCCTACACATAGAGAAAAGAAGAGTAAAGAAAAACTACTTGAAGCTGATGAGAAGGTTTGGAGTGAGGCTAAGTGAGAATAGAGAAACAGGAAGAAAAAGATGGAGAGGGAAAATCCAGGTGGGAGTGCTCCATCGAGCAGCTTTTCCTCTGCAGTAAAGGATGACTTGCTTGGGGTAATTCTACACACCTTCACACACAAACACACACACACACACACACTATCCACTGCAAGTAATTGGTGTCATGCCTGTCAGTCCACCAGAAGGTAGTAGTGCTCTCTTACACCTCGACCCCACACCTCACCCCATCATCTTCCTGCCCTCCACCCCCATCCCTCGGGTGCATTCGGAGCTGCACTTTTTGAGCATCCTCAGTCCTTATACTGCACAAATCTGTCCTTAACCAATTACTCTTCACGGCACTCAATAACAAAGGATGACAATCCTTAAAAAATAAACCTGCCTGCCTACTGGTAGAGAACTTAAAGTATGTAAAATGCCATCCTAGACAAATTTGAAAACTGCATGTTAATGCTTAATAGTTCCTGTTACTTACAGAATCCCCAAAAAAACACATCTGCAACAGATGCAATTAATTACATTTTGATTAAAGGTAACTCCTGTTGCCATTCAGGATCCCCCCTGCAGTATACCACTGGATTACAGTATAAAAACTGCAGTATGCCACTGAATTACAAAGCCTTTACACAGAACATATAGCCACATGAAGTCTCCTTTTAGGCCACAGTAGAGCGCAGCAGGTGAGTGGTGTACAACATTGTGCAGGTGCAGGCAATAAAGGAAGCTGCATATAGCCAATCATATTGCAACTGCCCATACAGGGGCAATATGAGGATTGTGCACACATTTTTGTGACACAATAACACCTTGAATACTGATGAGGCATAAATAAAAGGCACTTTTTTGGTAATGTAAATCGGCCAAAATAAAGTCCATTGGCCGTAGACTCAGCTCATCGCCATTACTATCATCCAACTCTGGTGTGCACTTAGTCATGTATGCACATGTGTGTGACTCTGTGAGAGAGTGTGTGTGTTCAAGCCTCTCTCAGGAGACTTTCCAGTCCCTTCATGTTGTCACAGGGTTTGGCACGGGTCTTGTTTCTCCAGATGTTCCCACCATCCTGTCTCTCTCTCCCTCTCTCTCTCTCTCTCTCTTCTTCTTCTTTTTTTTTTTTTTTTTACTTCAGCCTTCTTTCTGACTTTCCATTTTCAGGGATGAGAAACTCACTTTTAAACTTTCCATGTCTTGCTGTCTGCTTCCTCTGTCAAATGCAAGCACAGCCATCGCCCAAGTCCGACCCCCCCTCCCTTCCCTTTGTAACTGATGAGTAAGAGCACTGTTTCCCCTGCAGACAAATATGTACCTAACTGTAGCATTTCCCCATTTAAACACATGCCAAGCATGTTGGCAGAAAGAAAACAACTGTCAAGAATAAGGAATAAAAAAGACAGGGGTACTAAAACGAAAAATGTTATATTGGGGTTTTTTTACACCACAGTCTCAAAAAAGCCTGTGGGTAATACGCAGTTGTGTTTTAAACAAAGGCTACCAAGGGCAAACTTGATCTTTGTACAGGCACAAGACTTCGTCTTTACTTTCCTACATTGACCATGTCATAACAGTCCAAATATTATTGCTCTATGTTCCACAAAGTCACTTATAAGCCAGTCTCTTCTCATTGCTTTTGGACAACAAATAAAGAACTAATATATTATTGAACCTCATATTTCTTTCCACACCACGGTCTAGGGCAGTGCTGATTATTGAGCCCATTTTAAAGGCAGTCTGATACACTGAGGCATACAGTGAAGTTGACTGTGTAGTTACCACAGGAGTTACAGGATATATCAAGGGGAACCACGTTAAAGGATTACACAAACTGTATACATTTTTTTTTTTAAAAAGTACTTCACTACATCAACGTCAAGTGTAGTGTAACTGCTTCCAACTAATCCTGTTGTGGCTTCTCCATAGTGACAAAACCAGACTCAAATTAAACAGAAATGCCATTGTTTTAAAAGGATATACTTACAGTGAAACAGCAGAGAGAGCAAAATGTGGTAGAGGTGCTAGGTACAGTTTCCCCAGATATCCCTTTTGGTGCTGATGATAGTTGTAGTAGCAGGGTGGCCTGTCCAAGACTAAATATAACCTAGAGAGCTTGTAGCAGGAGCAGACAGCAGGCCGAACTGGGCTTTTCCACGCCGCATGGACAGTGTATTTGCCATAAGCCAACTCATTCTGAACGGCTGGAAAGCTGCACAGCACGGGAAAGTGCAAGAACAAGAAGCTTCACACTAGGGCTCTGTCCCTAGAACAAATGAAGGGAGGGAGGAGGGAGGGAGGAAAGGAGGGAGGGATGAAGGAAGAGAGAGGGAGGCAGGGAGGGACAGAGCTGATGTCGTGTATACAGCATATAGGACCTTCTAGCATGACCTCTTATAATGAGAGCACAAACTGACCCACACATAGCCAGAGCCTTCAGTCAATCTTGAAAAATACTGATGAATTGACAGTCATCAACTTTGCACTCAAAGGGATTCCTCTTGTTCTGCTGAAGGTTACTCTGTGGTTTCTGTGGTTTTAGGGTTGGGAGACAAAATAAAAGTGAAATGCACATGTAAATCAGATTAAATGGCACTAAGACACTAAGTGCAAAATTTAGTTTTCCATGATTAAGACCACATTCAGCTCAGTGCTTCGAGATGATGTTACTACCTGTCCTCCTTCCTCTACCTGTCATGTAATGTTGACAAAGCTGCTACTCTATTATCAGATATTAACCTTCCTTTGATGTAATCATTTCTATCAACAGCATGGTAAGATAACATGAAGTTGAGATAGAGAATCATAGACTGTAGAAAAACATGGATGAAGTGCGTGTCATGTCACCCACAGGATTGTGGAGCTGGCGAGCAAACAATAACCCCCACAGCTACGTATATGTAATATCTCCATAGCAGCAGTACAAAGGAGCTGTCAGTCAAGTTAAAGAAGCTCTCAGACACGCCCCTCTTTCAGTTTTAATATCTTCTTAAGTTTCACACATTATATGAGGTAAATAAGTTATGGTAATAAGACCAATTAAGTTGAATTTGTAGAAAATAATCAGAATTTCAGCAAGCATGCCGCCAACCTTCTCACAGCAAGTTGATGACAGTCCCTGCCAAAATGTGTGTCCTTGCAATTTGCATTTGGGAATGTGATGGGAATCAGTCCCATCTGTTAATTAGCACCCACTCTTATACCCTATTCGGACCGACACAGTAATGCTGGTCAAACCCGCATCCGTGGTCTACATCGGGATCAAGGTGCGCCATGTAATTTATGCTGTATGTGCGTCACCTGTATGAAAGGGGTATTAAAGGACCTTTGCTCTGGTTGGTGGGCAGTGCTTGGTTTGGGCTCAACTGTTTTCACCATGGCGACCAGGTCAAAAATGTTCTAATTTTACAGCTGAACAGTACACTACAAGATGTTTCCAAAAACATTTGAGGCGAGAAATAGGCATTACAGTAACAGAATATTGATTCATATTTGATCAGCGCTGCCTAGTTTGACCGTTTGATCAGAGTTCACGAGTGATTGACAGCTGCTCAGAGACGGCAGACTGCAGCTCAGCTCTAATTGGTTGTTTTCCTCTGGCCTGTGAAATCTTGGAGATGCCATTAGGAGCACCGCAGGACACAGAGGATCATGATTTTTTTTCAGATTACCTGTCTCATGCACTACTGTAAGGATATAGTGATATAGTGTTTTATAGAAAACCAACTTTTTTTAATCATATTTGCTCCAATTCCACTGTAGCAGTAAGGCACTTCATCATTGTCTGCAACATTGCGCCACAGTGGTTGCTGATTGGTTACAGCTGAGCAGTAAGAATGGAGTAAATTGCCCTATTATTTCTATTTTCAGTTATTTACTAAGAAGAAAAATAACTGACATTAATCACTTCTTTGAATAATTGTTTCATGATTTAATGTTGTCTAGTTACATCTTCACAAATGTGAGAATTTACCTGCTTTTTTTTATGATTTATTACAACTTAAACACAATTGCTTAATTTAAAAATAATCAACCGTGGTACACTTGAAATACAGCAAGTCAATTAGAAGTGAATGGCATATTAGCTCTTTAGTAACTACAGTAGATCAGGTTGTTGTTTAAACAATATTTTTGAGAGATGCCCAAGTTGCTAGGCTTAGTGTTTCCAGAAGGATGGTTGTGAATGGAGCATTTCAGGTTCAAGTTGTTTGATGCCTGAGAAATACAAGGGTAAAGGAAATGAATGTGAGCTTCTCTACGCTCACACCTCTAAAACTACAGCTGTATAGGCTTCCTTGAGCATAGCAGGTGATCCACAACTGCTCCCATGAGGAAGCCTAGTGGCCAGCAGTAGAAGAGTGTTGTTGTGCTGGGCAGCTGAAGATGTTTATACAAGTAAAACTTCATCAATTCTACGGCCTGGCGGGGAGGCCCAGTGAAAAGGAATATGTGGGCAGGGTATCATGTCTCCATCAGTTAAGAATGAAACAAAATGCCAATTTTTCCTTCTAATCAATCTCGACTCAATTATTCAATCACAGTTGAGTGTGAAAGTTCATTTTTGACCTTGGAAGTAGAAGTTTGACCAAGATAACTATCAATTAACAAACACATCTCATCATACTAAGCCATCTCCATGACAACTTAGCAAACAACATCCTCTGATGAAGACTATGAGATGCGGTTGAAAGCTCTGCAAAAAGCCAGTGAGGGGACATTGTGTTAAGAATATCTTGTGTGGAAAATAACTGTAATTTACATGGTCAAAAAGATTATCGAGTGGGCCTTTAAGGATCTGATATTTTTGGATAAAATATGATTAAAAAAAGTTATTTTTATAAAAGGGTCACTATATATCCTGACAGTAGTGTATGAGACAAGTGATCTGAAAAAAAAATCATGTGCCTCGTTACTGTAATACCCATTTCTCTCCTCAAATGTTTTCAGAATGATCTTGTAGTGTACGGTTTAGCTGTAAAATGAGAAAGTTTGTGACCCGGCAGCCATGTTGAGATCAGTTGAGGAAATACCAAGCACCGCCCACCAGCCGCAGCACAGCCAATAGGAACGCTCTCTCTCTGAAATGACCTGTGATTGGCCAAAGTCTCCCGTCACAAGCTAGATTTTTTAAAGCCTGAAAACAGAACCAAGAGGATGTGCAGAAGTCTAGTTTTCTCTCAGAGCACTTGAATTACAATATGCTAAAAGGTTATTGTGGATTTTCTTGCCCAATGATGCCAAACACATTGGACCTACCCCCACTTTAATTTGGAAATACCCCAACATATTTATTTTTGTGAAGTAATCTGGGTATTGAAACATTTTTCAATTCAAAGTAAAATAAAGTAAAATAAAAGCTTGCCTCTTCATTTGTTTTCTTTTTCTCAAGCTCTCTCTCTCTCCCTCTCTGAAAATAATGAATCACTATCAGTGGTAGAGAAAGTATTTGGCCTTGTAAACAACCAGCTGTGGGGGGAGCCACAAGGATAATCTTGTTAGACAATTCCCCCTCAACAATTGTGTCTGTACATGAGTAAGAGTGTCATATTCTTTTACTTATGCACTGAGACTATTTTCAGCAACCTCGACACAACGCACTGTGTGTATGTACCCACAAACACACAACTACACAACTACACACACACACACACATACACATACACATACAGTGCTCAAAGTCCTAGCAGAAAAGGATGACACATGAGGCAGAGAGGAGGTCTTCCCATGCCCCCCCTGCCCTTTCTGTTGGACTTGGACATCTCCCACAGGCTGAGCTGTAAATAGACAGTACCCCCAAAACCTCACACACACCACACACACACACACCACACACACACACACACACACACACACACACAGAACTATATTTAGATGCCTACTCTGGCCTGCCACCATATACTCAAACTGCCTCTCCTCACAGTGAGATGGGGCACATCAGCATCAGCTTGACTCTTTAAACAGAGACGAAGCTACACCCTCTCATTCACTACACGAAGATTACATTTGAAACTTAAGAAACTTCTGCACACACTGACCTGCTTAGGTTTGATAACGTACAGTAGCACAGAGCATTTCACCACATGCAGGGCAGCTTCCAGCCTCACTGGCAAGCTCATGGAACATCTGTAACCGTTAATGTCCAAACAGATCACAGTAATAGTTTATGATATGGGGTCTAAAAGCAATACCACAGAACAGAAAACAAGGTTTTATTGAACTATTTGTCAGCAGTGAGCAAAGATTGCACAGTAAATTCACAGTGCTTAAACACTGCGGTAGCCAACCTACAGTAAAGTACAGTAAATTAATGTAGTTTGAGATATTGCTCTTCAGGAGGGTCTAATTGTTACCAGTGGCTGTAGACTAAGTACTAGGGATGTGCCGGTGAGGACATTTTCCCACCGGTTAATAAACTTGTGACAACCCCGGTGTAACCGATTACAACGGACCGAAAAGATGATGGTCAATATGTGTAGAGCGCTTACTTTGATCTTCCGATACCGTCGAATGGTTGTGTGTCTGGCCTCTCCGGTCGAGCTTTCGCTGCGAGGCTGCAGGTTTCCACCTCGAGTCGCTGCATCGTGCACACCGACTGTGACCGCTCCGTTCTCCGCAGGGCGATTGCCTCATTAACGTTATGGTTCTCTTATAGCATTGGGTTTAAATCCGAAGTATTGCCAAATAGGCATTTTGCTTTTTGCTTTGACACCAAATCCTCCGCCACCGTCTTTTCTGTCAACTCTCTCCCGTCCCGTGTGTGTGAAATCTGACTCCTGCTACTCTAAGCTCAGGCTCTGTACACTTGGAGAGAAAGTCGTGTTGCTCCGGCTCTATCTATCTGGCGTGGAGAGGAGGTCGCGTTTCTCGGGATTTGTCTGGTTGGCGTGGAGAGGAGGTCGTGTTGCTCTGGCTCTGTTTGGCGACGCCGGGAAGCTGCTTGACATCTTCCTGGATCCACCTTCTCTCATATGTTCACATTATATTTAGTAATTTTTGTCATATGGATCGTCTATGTTGTATTTTCATTTTGCTGTTACTCTGTACACACGACATCTATTGCACATCTGTCCGTCCTGGAAGGGGGATCCCTCCTATGTTGCTCTTCCTGAGGTTTCTTAAGTTTTTCCTTATCCGATGAGAGGGTCGTACTGTAAAGGACAGAGGGTGTCGTATCCTGTACAGATTGTAAAGCCCCTTAAGGCATATTTGTCATTTGTAATTTTGGGCTATATAAATAAAATTGACTTGACTTGACTTTCACTTTCAGATTGTAGCGTCCGTCGTCCGACTATGTATTGATAACACACCGCTGATACGCCAAAATGAACTAAATGGGTTTTATTTCTATAAAAACAAGCAAAATGACGGTGAGGGCGGTGGGCAAGTAATGTAATCGGTGTATGCCCGACCACTGTGTAACATTGACTACTGCGGCAAGCCTACTAAGTACAGTGAAAAGATGTGTACACATGCAAGTACACTAACTCACACAGACACTGAGATGTCTTGACATATGATCAGATCCCTGCAGCCAAAAAACACTCCAAAAAGGTTTAGCTCATTATTTTATCAGGACAGAACATCAGTGAAACGGAGGCAGAAGTAGAATAGCATGTTGCCTACAGGAGATCAAGAGGCAGTGAAGAAAATGATTTGTCTGCTCAAAGTTGAGGAAAGGCTGTTACAGTAAACTGCTTCCAGTGGTACCCATCATCATGCATCTATTTACTGGTAGTCCTGCAGCAGCCACTGCAGCCAATTAAACTTTTCAAGTGAACTTTAGTAGAAGTGAGGAAAGAGCTTACAAAGCCAAAAAAATCAGTTGGATACATTGATGCACTAGTAGTGTACCACTTTTATAAAACTATGACAACACTTTGATCTAACTTTGAACATTTGCCGGTTAGGTTTTCACTCCATGATCACAGTGTTTGTATGTGCAAGGATGACAATAATTATGTGCGTGAATTGGGTATTTGAATGTATTTTTGTGTGTTGTCTGCCAAACAAACCCCGACACTTTTCATAAAATCAGCTCATACTGACAGCAAGTGCTACTAGGTGTGTTACTTAATCCGACAAAACAAGTGTTGGGTGTCACATGCAATGGCAACGTTTCAAACATCCGCTCTCTGAAAGGTTATGTACTGAACGGTGCTATTGGAACAGTGAAAGGTTATGTTGTATTGTCTCTTTACTCTATTGAATTGATTTGAAATGAAATAATGACTCTCAAGTTCAATTTGAGGGTGTTGAAATCCACATCAGAATAACAGTGTAGGAATTGTAGTCCTTTAACTATATAGGCTCCCGATTTTAAGGGACAGAGAGTAACAAGTTAACATAAACTTAAAGTCATCATATTTAATATTTGGTTGCAAATCCTTTGTATTCAGCCAGTCCTTTGTATTCAGTTGCAAATCCTGCCTGAAATCTACAACCCGTAGACATCTGGCAACACTTGGTATCTTCCCTGGTGATGCTGTGCCAAGCCTGTACTGCATTTATCTTCACTTTTTGCTTGTTTGGCAGGGGGTTGATTTCAGTCTGGTCTTCTTGCAAATGTAACATTCTCAGTTGGATTGAGGTCAGGGGATTGGCTGCTAGTCAAGAAAATTCTACTGTTTGACTATAAAAAAAAAATGCCCTGATGAATTGCCCTACAATGGGGATAATGTGTAAAAAGAATATGCAATCTAACACACCCAAACAACTTTTGAAAGTCCTTTAAGAGAATAGTCAGGTACATTACCACCAACCTATGGACTGGAGTAGGAATCACCCTGACTTGCATGTAGCCCGGGAAAACCAAGGCAAATCGCAATCAGGTTTGCTGTGATCTGGCCAACAGAGATGCATATCAATCAATCAATCAAATGTATCTATAAAGCACATTTAAAAAACAACCCACTTTGACCAAAGTGCTGTACAGACCAGGGGAGGCAGCTAAAATCACAAATAAGAGAAACTCCGACATAAACATCAATGCACACAGCTCATAGGCACAAATAAACAACATGTCAGCATAAGCACAAGTCAAAAATCAGCCATATCAGGAGCATTCAAACACCAGTGAGTGAAAGTATGTTTTGAACCTGGACTTAAAAGAGTAAATGGAGGGTGCAGATCTGATAGGGAGGGGGAGGCTGTTCCACAGTCGAGGGCAGTGGTTCCCAAACCTTTTCTGCAGAGCCACCCTTTTGTAGATAAAAAATATATTCAAGGTTTACAATTTTAAGAGTATTCTCCTTAGGACAGAACCCTAAAGAAAACAGAAGGTTAATTATGGTTTATAATGTACCATAATTTATTATTAGAATGGGTCGGGTCGTTGAGGGTTGATTACATATGGACAGTATGACACTTATTGTTGGCCATCTCACTGTTGCACGCTACTTTTGAGCATGCGCACTAGAAACTTCGTCGGCCAAGCTGGCTGACTTCCTGTTAGCCCTATAACTTGAATAGGGATAAAATAATTAAATTGTGCGGCTCTTCTTGACTTTCCAAATGTTATTGGACCAAATTGATCAAATGCTGATAGTGGAACGAGAATTTACGCGGGGGTTGTGACGCTCAAAACAATTTATCCACCGTTTTACAGCCGCAACAGTAGCAACGGTGTAGGCTTTATTGAAAATAAATCTCATCAATTTATCATTGTTATCGTGGAAGATTTTATTGTGAAAATGTTCAAGATTGTTTTATCACCCAGTCCTACTAAGGGGGTTAGGAAGTCTGCGATATAGGAAGGGGCCAGCCAATTATAGACAAACAGGAGAACCTTAAAATCAATTCTGAAGTGTACTGGCAGCCAGTGGAGAGGGACCAGAATAGGGGAAATATGGTCCCTCTTCGGGTACCTGACAGGAGTCTGGCAGCTGCATTTTGGACCAGATGCAGGTGGGACAGGGATGTGGCTGTGTGTAAACAAAAGTGCATTTAATCGCTTCTGGATTTAATCGGAATAAAAGACACTTAAATTGAGTGTAAATGAAACCATTGTTTAGTTTAAAATTCAATATGCTGCAATATGAGAAGGAAATACAAAAATAAGCTACAAAGTTGGTATTTATCAAATTAAATTCTGAGCACGGTCTCACAACATAAATAACAAGTATGACAATATCACAGCATGTGCACCAGAAGGTGATGCTAGCAGTGTTGCAGTTTTGTTGGAATTCAAAATGGTAACTACCCTCACAAGAAACACAAACAGCAGGATTATCCAATCCCAAAGATGTTATCGGGACAACCCTCATTAAAGTTTACAGCTCCATAAATAAGAGAGAGAAATGCTTAAAATACTTATTTTTACGAATGATATTTCTACAAATGTCAGACCAGAAGAACACGTTGCACGTCTATTTCATGAGACAGGTGCGTGAGAGGGAAGAGTAGATTAAAAGTAGCATTTATACAAAAATCACAAAAAAATGTGAGCTTGTTTTTTTGTTAAAAATGTTATTCGAAAAGACAATGCACAAGCTTGTTTCTTACATGGGTTTGTAGTTATATTATTAATTAGAATTAGTATTGATGGCTAATTGATGAAGAGTGGTGGAAACACAGACAGAGATGGAGAGAGAAAGAGAACAAAGATACAAGAGAAACATGATCGCCAAGGAGCGCTGTGAGCACAGATGGATTTCCGAATCCCTTTCACACTGCAGGAATCCTGTTGCACAGCTTTAGTGGTATTTAGAGAGTCTGTGTCACTCAGTAAGCATTGGTCCATCAACTGGGCTTGATGCAATTTAAGACAAGAAACTATATGAGCATAGACATGCTCTGCAACCAGTATTTATTGTTAATTAATACTACATCATTACTATAGAAGCAACGGCACAGTAGCAATGCATAAAAATTGTAAAAGTGGTACTGCCATGATGGCTACAATGTGTGCGTAAGAACAGCTTGTGACATACAACACAAGGACAACTTCAATGTCACAACAATTTCATACAATGACAAATGATTGTGACTCCTGTATGACCTTACTATTGTACGGTACCGTGAACATCAATGGACACCCTCAGAGCACAATGTTGTTTCATTCTAGACTGCTGATATTTTTGCAAGACATCAAGGTTCTTCACACCTCCAGTCCTACTAAACAGCCTCTAATATGTTAACCCCATGACCTGCAGCACAACGCTGACCCAGAACCATTTCATATATGTCTTTATTACCAACGTGATACTGCCAATGCCATATAAAATCTCATATACCCATCCCAGTTCATACTGCAGACATAAATGACCTCTAGTTCAGCTACCAATAACAGCATTAACAGCTGTCATGAACACATGAACATGAAGTGGAGGCGACTGACCTCCATCTATAACATGGTGGACAGCGGATAGTTAATCCTCAAACCTTGCTGTGTCACATCTTTAAATTTAAAAATACAATATGATGCCAAAACACCAGTGTGGAAATTCTAAAGGCCCATTCAGTCCAGATGTTGGCAAACCCAGCTCTTGAGCAACCGTGCTAAATTCACCGGAAAGATGCAATTCTTTTCTACTTTACATTTTGACAACTCACTTTTCAACCGTGGATATGACATCCTGACTTTCTCACTGTCCACAGCTTGCTTGACGTCCCACACTGGGGGCTTTCTTTTTTCAGTGTGCTATACACACAAAACGTTTACTCACGCTGAAGAAGCTAAATTTCCAAAACACGTCAGTACAAGAAAAGTTAATTAATGGGATCAAGTTTCCGTCCTGAACTTCTGATTTACTGAGATTGTGCATACCATATATTTGCCTCCCTGTAAAATTGTAAACTGTAATTGCTGCCAGAAAGTTACAGCTGTTTAATTTGTTAAACAACTTTTATCTGTCCTCACCAGAAACTATTTATTCATGAATGAAAATTCATGAATAAACGATAAGTAAGGGATAATGTACAGCGAGCAGTTCATTGTTGGGAAAGAATCCACGACAGGGGAAAGAGATGTCTGTAACTGAGCAGAATATTTTTTTGAGGTAAATCACCTACCCAGTACGAACACTTGAATAGCCCTTATTTAAATCATTAGGTCCTAAAAGTTGTAAAAATGTACTGGCTGAATCCAGAGGAAACAGGATGCAAACAGTGGTCGCCCAACATTTTGTTGACCCATACTACCACGTTGACCTCCTCTCTCGGCGGACTTTGTGGCTCTGCAAGAACAATACACGAAATCCTCTTTTGCTCCCATATGGACACCAGTCATAATTCATATGGCTCCTGGAGGGCTTTGTTACTTGAACGTAAATACATATTGTTTTGGGGTATTTGCTGAAACGACTGATGCTGTTGCTTTTCTTTGGAGGACAATTTTAGCTTACAAGACACGTCTTCATTACAAACAAATTGAACATGCAACATGTTTTCCATTTTGCTCATCTGCCAACTGTCCAGATGTTCCCAAATAATAGTAATAATATGAGTTCATTGAGGATTCTGGAGCAGAGTTTGTTTCTTGGATCATATTTGGGACTTGGGAATTGGCATTATAATGGATTTGCACCAAAATAGGGAACCATATTAATCTCAAAGTAGATACTAAGAAGATTATACAGAATGGGAAAAAAACAGGGTAATTTCAGTTCATTAAACTAGTTTATCAATACATGTTACTTAATGTTTCACTTTAGTTCCACCAATTGCTTCTATGCCTGTCTCTTCTGTGATACTGGCATTTACAGTGACTACTGATTGAATACTGCTGCATGTTGACCTCCATAGCTTTGAGTTCAACTATCCTAGCAAGAAAAATGTTATCCCACACAGATCGGTTCCTCAAAACAAACAAAAATCCAACAGCATCTCAGAGGAGCTGGTTTCACCCTTTTTTTTCTGGGCCTGATGTGTCTATCATACTCTAAAATAACGACCACATTTTTGCTTGACATGCCCTATTTTGAGTGATTCAATTCGTTCCTGCCACTGAGCAATTAGCCATTAGCTATCCCTTTCACAAACATGATGTGCACTCCCACCACACAACTTAAAAACTCCCACTCTTTTCTAATGCCACACAGACATGCACAGTGAATTACGGGGGAGTGCAACACAGAACAGCAAGTCAGCAGGAAGGAACTTAGGTGACCACTCAGGAGGTACCTGCTGTGCCTCATACGTGGCAGGAATTTTAAGCCTAGGAGGTAGGAGCATGAAAAATCCTAAAAACAATGCATGTTTAAATCATATACAGAAACATATGATACTAAGAGCATTTGAAAGTAATATATAGGCAGATATCTATTCTATTACAAGTTAGTTATCTACAAGTTTGTCACTTACATTGTTGTAATGCGCAATTCCTCGAAAATGAAATCCTGCAAGTTCCATTCAGACTCACTGAAGGCTTTGTTGAGCAAAAGGTTTGACCTGAATGCACCCAACACAAACAGCCCACTGTAAGCTCTCTAATGTGCGAGTCTAGATTATTTAACTGCAAATGCTGAAAGTCCACTTTTGCCAAGACTCAGAAACCAGGCAAGCTGACCCAGCATGGCCAACAATGTCATAATTAGACATTCCTTACATAATAAGGTAAACAGTAGCACAAAGCTGAATTGGGTAATAAAAATTAATTTAAAAATGTGGCTGTTTATATATGTGTATAGTGCAATCTGGTAGCTACAACTGGAACAATTCAATGCACTACTCCCAAGTATGTGAAGGGCACTGTTGACAAGCAGCGCTATCAGTCTTTCTGGATGGCTATTGGCATAACAGCATTCAGTTTACAGGTTGAACAGCCAAATATTTTAGAGGCACTACTGCCAACATCAAAATGATGAAACCAAACGCATAACAGTTGTTCGGCTTAGGTGTGTTGTTAATTTAAAAAATGTGTCCTTCACAGGAGAATGGCTGCATTCATCCAGTGAACACTGTGCCTCACTGTATGTGAGAAAATCCTGGCCACACTATTGAGACAAATTCAATTAGTAGTTAATGTCAAATTTTACAAATAGAGAATAAGAGACAGAAGCTGCTTCATGGTAAACAACTTAAAATTTGCATATCCAGTGCTATAAAGATGATTTTAGATTCTATAAAGCGGAATCTGACGTGTGAATACTGTATTATTATAAAACCCGAACACTAAAGAGATTTATAAACAGATATGAACTAGCTGTGATCTTGAATTTTTAATTGGCACATCTGGACAGCCAAAACAAAGATGCCATTTATCACTGTGAGATGACACCATGGAAAACATGCATTCAATCAAGCTACTGAGCGAGATGGAGAGAGGAGGAGGATGGAGGAGAGAGAGAGAACAGCACAGAGAGAAAACACACAAGGAAAATAATCAGAGAGTGATTTTGCATCCATCTGTCCAGAGATTCTGTGAGGGCCATAATGCCTGCAATAGTGTTTTTGGTTGTTGCAGTGAGAATTGGTCATGGTTAAATCAATTCCAACACTGTGCCATGATATGCAAATGACACTGAATCTGCAGCAGTAATTAACTGTCCTAAATGGCTCATTAGAATTCATGATTTTATTGGTTAATCGCGTGTTTAATGTGCAGATGCTTGTGTAAACATCATAAAAAATATTTTTTTTAAAAACAGATTTACCTCATTGCTGAATTGACTGAAGCATCAACTTCTGGCCCAATTTCTACAGCTGGATCAATCGCTCAACCAACATTCATTAAGGAACTACACAAGACACTCATAAGTGTAGCCATACACAATAAGATGTTACCTCTTACTATGTTGTAAACACAAACAAACAAAGTAATTATCATCACATTATTAATTGACAGTGTCAGAGGAGCAGTAGTGATGGAGCTAGTGTTTGTGAAGAAGATCAATGAGGATGTCAGTCTGCCTTTCAAACTCAGATATTGATCTATTTATACAATTCCCTTAACTTAAGGGGAGACACCCCAGGTGAATAGGGTAAAAAATTTAACTAATAGTTATCGCCATGAAACTTCCTCAGTTGATTACAGTTGGTCCTGGCTGTTATTGCGGAGTTTCAAGGGAGACGAGCAACGCATGTACTGGGGCTTAATAGGGGGGCAGATGCTACCACTGATTGGGCGGTGAGTACAGAATATATTTTTTCAGTCCCGGGGCGGAGCCTTGGGAGGGTAAACCAATAGAGAAGCCTGCTAGAGGGCAACGCACATACTAGATTCTAAAATACATATTTGGAAGTGCAGCAACTACAGTACTACACTCTCGGTAACTATGCAAATATACTGTAATGTGGTTAGACAAGTGGGTTGTTTAACACCAGTCACATTGTTCACAGTAGGGATGTCACAAGTACCGATACTTCAGTATCAAGTCGATGCCAAAATTCGGAAAACGTGACGGTACTTGTTTTTCTACAGAACCACAGGTACCAGGGATCAGGGATCAGGGACCGAGATTAGATCGAGACTAGCGGCGTCCCGGGGACCACAGGAAGTTTCCCTGATAAAGCTACATTGTGACAACAAATCCATGATTTGAAATCGGCAGGAGGAGAGCTAGTAACGTTAGCTATTAGCAGCCAGTGGGCAGCCCAGTCCTGCTTGGCTAAATAATGTAGCTAACAGCTAACGTGCGGAGGTTGTATGGAGTTATATTACGATGCTTTCTACTGCTCTGTTCAGTAAAAATGAGTATTGGGTGAAGGTGAATTATTATGTTATCATGATGTGTTCATATATAATCTTGTAAAATTTAGTTTTTGGCGAGGAATTTAAGGTGGATCATCAGGGATTAATAATAAATTTGCAAAAACAAAATGGTAGTAAAGGAGTGTTTGTTGAAGTATATGGGATTTATCTTTTTGTTTTTTTACTGTGGTATCAAATTGGGTATCTGAATTGTGGAATTTAACTGTTATTGGTATAAAGTACTGAATTTTTGGTATCGTGACATCCCTAGTTCACAGGGTTGTATCCAACACCCTCCACTGTAAAGCTGTGTCTAGCAGAGCTGCTGTGTCTCCAAATCTCATGAAAATATTCTTACTTAAACTGATAACTATGCACAAAAGAACAAAAATACCACAAGAAGGGGTTCTCAAAAGAAAAAGTTAATTCTCATCTTAACAGGAAACTAGAGAGAGTGGTGATCGACCATCCTACCATAACTACCAAATACTCTGTTAAAGTTAAAGAGCTTGGTTTAACTGGTTCTCTATAATGACTTTAGATAGAATGACTAATCATCTGTTCTGTGACCACTTTTACTTCCTCTGGTCACCTCAGTAGAGTTTTGTTAGAATTAAATAACTGGCATCAATCAAGGCCATTTGCTCGTAAAGATGAGGAGCAAAACAAACACCAGAAACCCTAAGGGTGTATTTGTTGTAATGGGGGCTTCAAGTGAAACACTCCACAGAGTGTACAATCTACTGCAACTAGAAGAAGACACTGTTTCTAGTATAAAACCCTGTAAATTATATTTGAGACAAACGTATATCTTCTTTGTATGCAGGCTCTGTTTGCAGTAGGTGTCATTAATGTGGAGTGCATCATCTTGATTTGCATTGGTTCACCTTGGACACTAGGACTGCTGACAACTGCAACAATTAACCTTGCACATGGCAAAAAGCACAAATACTGAGCCACAACTGGTGACAACGGTTACATCTACGATATAATAATGCCAGGGGCTTTTAATTCCAGTGGTAGTGAAGTCAGAAAGTCTACAACAATCATCATAACTATGCAGTTAACATAAACTAGATATATAACTTATCGCTTAAGATTAAAATAAATAAAATGAATGTCAGCCAAAAAGACAGGTAAACATCCATTGTATCCCTGATTACATCTTCAGTTGGGCTACTTTAAGTTGACCCCAGTTGTACCCCTGATGTATTACTAGTACATTCGAGTCACACAACTACGCATGCAATTTTCTGAGAAAGAATTACCTGCCGTCTATGAAAAACCTGGAAAGTTATCAGCTGCACAAAAAGAATGATTTTTAACCAGTTTTTCAAGTTGTGACTGTATATCCTAATGCAGGTAGCTGGAGATGACATATATACTTATGTGTTAATGTGTTTTTTTATGAAAATATAAAATACTGGACAGAAACATCAATACATACCATTACAACTTATAATAAGCCGTCGTTTGTAAGCCCTGACAAAGACCTACAGTGGTCGAAACATGTTGGCTTTTTAAATTATTTAACCACTACAATAAAGGCTTTTTAATATATTCTCTTCCTCGTTGCTATTTTTTGATATTTTGGAGTGCCTGGATTGCCTTCCTGTTTATCCATAACTTATATTAACTTAAAAAAATATTAATAAATGGGTTCACGTTGTACAAATTGAGTAAGAACATATGTCATTTTCAGCAACCAGCAACTTTGTTTATCTATAATAAGAGGCAAAACTTGGGTACCCAGGTAAAAAAATATTTGTTATCATGCTACAGATGGATTAGAAGAGTTTTTTTTAGGATTCTGTAAATACCTTCAAAATAGCAGGAAAGAATCTGATGCTTAGCTCTGTGACTCAAATTCAATGGTATAACACATAAGAGGCACACAAACTGGGGCTACTTTGCTGCTCTCAGTGGAAAGTATAAAGAACTGAAAATAGGTCGCTCTGTTATATCATCGAACATTATGTCTTCAAAACTTATGACTTTATTCTCGTAATATTATGACTTTTTTTCTCGTAAAATTCCGACTTTATTCCCGTAATATTACGACGTTCTTTCTCGTAAAATTCCGACTTTATTCTCGTAATATTACGACTTTCTTTCTCGTAAAATTCCGACTTTATTCTCGTAATATTACGACTTCCTTTCTTGTAAAATTACAACTTTATTCTCGTAGTATTACGGCTTTTTTCTCGTAAAATTACGTATATCCTAATGCAGGTAGCTGGAGATGATATATATCCTTATGTGTTAATGTGTTTTTTTAATTAAAATATAAAACACTGGACAGAAACATCAATATATACCGACATAACTTATAATAACTTAAAAAATGATTAATAAATGGGTTCACGTTGTACAAATTGAGTAAGAACATGAGTCATTTTCAACAACCAGCAACTTTGTTTATCCATAAGGAAAAAAGAGGCAAAACTTGGGTACCCAGGTAAAAAAAATATTTGTTATCATGCTACAGATGGATTAGAAGAGGTTTCTTTTAGGATTCTGGAAATACCTTTTATAAAATAGCAGGAAAGAATCAGATGCTTAGCTCTGTGACTCAAATCCAATGGTATAACACATAAGAGGCACACAAACTGGGGCTACTTTGCTGCTCTCAGTGGAAAGTATCAAGAACTGAAAATAGGTCGCTCTGTTATATCATCGAACATTATGTCTTCAAACGGTATAAATATGAAGAAATAATATGCACCGTGTTGCATGTGCAGCATATAGAAATAGAAAGTGGGGAAAATAGTAAAGTAATTGGTTGCATGATCCACCCCCTCTGTTCCTCTGCATACCTGCGGCAGAATGCACGTCTCTGTGGCAACGACACAGCAGGCAGGATGGGTAGCAACAGTGTGTCATTCCTGCCGACGCATCTCACTACGGATGCGGCCAGGCAGCATCTCCCATCATCTCCTAACAACCATGACACGGACTCACTAAAAAAGGCAAAAACTAGACTATCTCCCCCCTCATTACCCCCCACTACCTGGATATGTGGGTGATATTTCCCCCCAAATGGGAAGCGTGTCCTACCTGTTTCTGCTGTTCCAGGAGGGAGAGGAGGAGGAGGAGGAGCAGGCGCATCAGGATGAAGATAGATGCCGCATTTAGGAGATCGAGAGAGAGATCAGCTGTATAGCAGAGGACGTATAGTGGTGGTGCTCTCTCTCGTTCAGTCACGACGCACCGTCCAGACACTTTGCGCAGTTTACTTTTGGCGCACAGCTTCTCCTCCGGTGTGAAGACAGAAGAGCACACATGTTGCCAATATTAGCTGAAATGAATCCTGTTTTGCTTTTTTCTCCGAGAAGCTTACAACCAGTGATGTAACGCTAATTAAAACAGGGTGAACCATTAAGTCCTTAATTATGGAGGCAAACAAGTAAACCGCAGTGCCTTTTCTACAATATCATCAATATCACCATCAAGTTGACTACTGACTTCAACTTAATGTCAGCCTTATAAACAGCACTATTTAAGTCATGCTGCTCTACTGTCTACCTACCTGCTTTACCTTTTAAACTAAGGTTATAATTTACCTAACAAGTTATTTCTAAGACGCCACAAACGTTACCTAGCTTGCTAACATGCACGTAATTGCAGCGCCAGTGTCTAGGTCAGGGGTCAGCAACCTTTACTATCTAAAGAGACAACAAAATAATCTGTCTGGAGCCGCATAACATTTGATCATTATGATTTAGGTAACACAGTTTATAGTCTAAGTATATAGTAAATAAATCTAATGCAGTGAAGGCCAAAGTGACAATGTACTACGGAGTATTAGGGTCACATTGAGGGAAAACACATCTGAGATTTACAGAATAAAGTCATAATAGTACGAGAATAAAGTTATAATCTTACGAGAATAAAGTCATAACTCAGACTCTTAATCTCAGATTGTTTTCCCTCAATGTGGCCCTAATACTCCGTCGTAGTTAGCTATAGCTTGCTAACATGCCGGTGTCTAGTGAATTCAACTGTTTGCTTTATCCATTCACACCAATACCAGTCATAATAATAATAACAAGAAAATGTCCCCTTACCTCCTGCTGTCAAGCAATGACACGGTTTGTGTGTCACGTCACTGTTTGTGTAAGCATAGCTCTAACATGTGTGACTTTCCTTGTGTGATGAGTTTAGCTAACGTAACGGTAATCCAACGTAACCTTGGCAACGTGAGCGTTGAGCCGTTAGCGCTGGCTTGCTAGCATATGGTTTTTCTCAACAACTATAACTCCAAGCCAAACAAACACTTACTGCAGTTTTGAAGACATTTCCAATTCCCTCATAAATTCTCTGTCGAATGAAAAAATATGCCGTCTTCTGCTCAATGAAGATGAAACATCCTTTATGTGTCTAGAAGTTCCCTCCAAGTTGTTTCTTTAGTGTAACAAAGATGGTGGAAGAGACACCAACTAACATAAACCTCAGATAATAAACACATTAGAAGATTTAGAAAGATAAATTAAAGCTGAAGTAGGCGAGATAAGAGCAAATATATGGTTAAAAAAAAGTTATTTTTATTAAAACGGTCACTATATTGCGACAGTAGTACATGAAACAGGTAACCTGAAAAAAATCATGTGCCTCTGTGTCCTCCGGTGCTCCTAATGGCATCTGCAAGATTTCACAGACTGGAGGAAAACAAGCAGTAAGAGCTGATCTGAGGTCTGCTGTCCAGATACCGTCTATGAGAGAGGCTGTCAATCACTAGCAAACTCCAACCAAACAGTCAAACTAGGCAGCGCTGATCAAATATGAATCAATATTATGTTACGTTAATGCCTATTTCTCCCCTCAAATGTTTTCAGAATCATCTTGTAGTGTAAAATGAGAAAGTTTGTGACGCCGCCGCCATTGCCATCGTACTACTGCCACTTTAACCTGATAAGAAACCCCAAATGATTGTTGTTGATGCAGATACTGATATGAATATAAATAATAATAAAAATTGGATAAAAAATATATTCAGGGATAGCTACTGGAGAACACTGAGGTCATGTCTTTGTATATTTTACAGGTATTTGTGAGATTTAGCAGACTAGGGTAGTTACATTCAATACACTTTACAATAATAAAAAAAAGGTAAAATGCGGTGTATAATTTAAAAGCTGTATTTTTAATCTCAACATATTTAATTTTGACGACTTTAAAGCCAAGAAAAAAATAAATAATCCTGTATTTGCCCACAAGCATTGCATTCCTGGAAGTGTGAAGAGGGCTTTGAAGCCGTATTTAAACCTTCATGTTGGGAGAAAAAAATGTAGAAAACATGATTAAACACTTAACCAAAAAAAACATAATGAAAAATCCAAATATTTAACATTTTAGTGTATGCTGTGCATTGGGTGACTCGTAACCTCAGTAGTTTAAAAATCCTATAACTGGATGTAGTGACAGTTGTTTTTTATAAGCAGCCCTTAAATGTGTTTTGTTTTTGGACCACAATGTGTACATTTTAAAATTGGAAAATTAAATTGTCAGTGCTTTCTTTTGGACAAACTATAGAGCACTGTTTCTCCATAACCTAAAACATTCATTATCTTTGGCATTTCATAGTGCAATTTCTTCTGTTAATATTGGCCTGCATTTGGCATTTTCAGTTGCATCCAGTAATGGCAGGATTGAATTTATGAAATCATGGTGTCGGGCACAGAGGTCACAGTATGTGGGTCCCTGCTCATACTGATATTCTGGGCAATGTTGACATACAGTAGTGGCCAAACAAGCTGTTAAAAGATAAAACGCACTGTAGATGTCAATAAAGAACTTTCAAAACAGAGGTATAGGGTATAGTGTAGTTTGTGAGGCAATAAACCAAGATCACAGATCTTCTACAGCCAAAATAACAAACAGGCCTATTTTTTTTCTCACCCTCTTACCTATTGTGCTTGCTTGTTTGAGGTTGTATTTTGCTGCTGTCATTCTGCAGTGGGCAACACGCAGCGCGCTGAAAATTGATTTACTGGCAGAGATTTAGATTTTTCCATTACGCAGCACACATGTGTTGCCAGGGTGGGTTGGCTGCAAACAGCCCTTACATGGCTACGTATTCTTGAAAATACACCTGTCCTTATCCTCAACTGTGGCAAAACTTTTGTTCCTTGCCGACTGTCACCGCATCACACTGTAATGAGTTTTGTTGTCCATTATTAGAGTTAGATGACAGGGGTCATGTTCACTTCACCCACGCTGCATACTGTATTTCTGTGATGTCTTTCACCAGATGGGTCGCTGACCTGCTCTCTTACCCGGGCCGGGGTGTGCAGAGGCACAAATGGAGCAGCAGGAGCAGATGGGAGCGAGACGGATGAGAGGAGGATGAGACAAGAGCTGTGTGCTTAATATTTAACCAGTGAAGCAGCATGCTGCTCCGCCCAGGAGGTAGGGAGGTGGGGGATAAAATCATCACACTGAAGTGACATTGATTATAGAGATGCTGGAATTCACAGGTGGAAAGCAAAGTGTACTATAAAACTCACGTTTTGAAGTGGCACTTTTTCTTAAAGCTTCATTAGGCAGAATATTTTTGGCATCATTGAGCAAAAATTCAATAATAACCTTTCAGCATATTGTAATTCAAGTGTTCTGAGAGAAAACTAGACTTCTGCATCTCCTCGTGGCTCTGTTTTCAGGATTTAAAAAATCTGATGGGAGACTTTGGCCAATCCCAGGTCATTTCAGAGAGAGAGCGTTCCTATTGGCTGTGCTGCGGCTGGTGGGCGGTGCTTGGTTTTTCTTCGACAGATCTCAACACGGCTGCTGGGTCACACACTTTCTCATTTTACAGCTAAACAGTACACTACAAGATGATTTGAAAACAACAACAGAATATTAATTCATATTTGATCAGCGCTGCCTAATTTCGCTGGTTGATCAGAGTTTGCGAGTGATTGACAGCTGCTCAGAGACGGCAAGGCTCCAGCTCGGCTCTGATTGGTTGTTTTCCTCCGGTCTGTGAAATCTTGCAGATGCCATTAGGAGATGATTTTTGCATCAATGTGCTAAAGTTCCTTCATTTGACAGTTATTTGATTCACTACATCAACTGAAAACAAACTTCCTGTCTGGCTATTTTATATGTAAACACTTTCTAAATAGATTTTTTAAAAGTAATTTTTCTGTATTACAATAAATATAAAACCACATAGAGTATACCATAATAGAGAATTTTATAATTATCATTATAACTGCACCAAAACTAAACACTGAGTAACTACAATTTTTAACCCTGGAGTACATTTTACTGCCAATACTTAATTACCTTATAGTACATTTTTGAACTCATAACTTTTACTTGGAGTATTTTATGTGTTGTGTTAACGAAGGTGAAGAATTTGAGTACTTCTTTCACATCTGTGTATAATCTGATTTGGGGTACACTTATCTGATGTATTCATGGTTAATTTGTTTTTGAGCTGAGGAGCAGTTTAATATATTGTGCTGGTGCTGGCATTAATGAACATTATTTGGATAATATAAGAATAATAGTGTATTCATACATTTAATTTGAATGCAAATTAGTGGTAGTTTTATAGTATGGTGGTGTAAAGATCCAAGGAGAAAAGAGGTTCTGCAGCAGCGCCCCCAATTGAGAGTTACCTGAACTGCGAACAAGCGGTTCTCCCTCCCGGCCCCTTCATTAATCAGCACACACTGGTCTAACACACTCACACACACACACACACACAGGAATTGTCACTATATTGGCTGCAGACCAGTAGGAACCTGGTTTCACACACACAGAGATTAACACTACGCCTGTGGACGTCAGCACCCTAGAAACATCCCCTAGAAAGCCAAGTGTATGTTTAATCCCCAACAGTCGAACCTCAAGGTCACCCACGTTAGTAGAGAGTAATTATATTCATGACAACATGGAGTCTAGTGACATTATTCACTGTCCATTTTAAAGCCTCCAAAGGAACTACAACGCCTCGGTACTCTTGTCTATACAGTCAAAATAAATATATTTTCAAGTGACTCAGTTCAAATGATGTCTACAGTGAATTCCTCGTTCAGACTGGTTGCTAGCATTAAAAACTAGGACCGAGGCAGCCTCACAACAACTGTAGCTCACAGAATGTGGTTAATTAATTCCTCTTTCCATGGCCAGCTAGTTACTGGGTCAGCTGCAGCCAGAATATATGATAAAGTAGAGTTTTCATCACTCACACCTGAAACTAGAAAGAGCAGCGTGCACGTTTATGACACATATAGTAAGATAGTCAACAGCGACCAGGAAAAAGGCTTCTCAAAAATGCCTCTACATAGATTGGGAGAATGGTACCATCATGTGGTTGTATTTCTAGCCAGAAGAGCCCAATATTTCGCATTGGGTTCTTGTCGTGACAGTGATGGAGTAACAGATTGGCTGCTTTGTCGAGGCTGATTTTAATATTTGATCAGAAACCAGGAAAAAGTAGAAACAGTGCATCCTTCTACTGTTAAGTGGCCTCATTTTCTTTTTTACCAGTGAACCACATTTCATCTCCTCACAGCTTCTTTTCCAACATTAATTTTGACAAAGCAAGTTTCAATTCTTTTACAAAAAAAAAAAACATCTGCTGTTCAGTTGTACTGCAGATGTTTTCTTAAAAGGGGTAGTTTAACATTATGGGAAATAATTCACTTTCTAGCCAAGCGTTAGATGAGAAGATTGATTCCACTCATTATCTTCGTACAGAGCCGGGCTAGCTGTTTCCCCGTTTCCAGTCTTTATGCTAGGCTAAGCTAACCAGCTGCTAGCTCCAGTGCTCTTCTAAATGGACAGATGGTATCTATCTTTTCATCTAACTCTCTGCAAGAAAGCAAATAATCGTACTTAACAAATTGTCCAATTATTCCTTTAAAAGGAGGTGTAACATCTGGCAGCATCTGGCCACGAGTTTGCAGATTGCAACCTCTCCCGTGTGCCAGGCACGTAGAAAAACTATGATGGCTGACATGAAAATGTGAATGGCCCTCTGTAGCTGTTGTAAGAGTAGCGTAGGTCATTTGGAGAATAGCAGAGCCAGTCCGTACTGGTGTGTGTACATGGGAAGTGAGTGGTGAAGCAAGAGAGAGAGAGCGGTGGTGAATGTGTGTTGTGGAGCAGAAGACAGAGTTAGTTTGGCTCTGAGAATATCAAGTGAATGTACAGTAGAAGTTGCAGTTTGTGCAGAAATAAATGCTCCAGCTCCTGAAGACCAACAGAGGTTTCCCGTGTCTTGTTTCCCGGCGGCTGAGTGGAGTGACGGCGAGGGTTAACTCCGTAGCGAGTAACGTTATCAACTCTGGCTCAAGCAGGAAAAGTTAACACAGTGGTTTGTCCATTCTAGGTTACTATAGAAACATGGCGGACTCTGTGAAGAGGACCTGCTCCCTATGTAGATATGAAGGGCTCATTCTAAGGTAACAAAAACACAATTCTCACAATCAGGTGATTATACATTAAAGAAAACATACTTATTAATTATATTATAATACATTTCTGCCAATAGATCCCCCTAAATGTTACACACTGTTCCTTTTAATTCATTTATTGCTGCTGAAGGCATTTTTAATCTCCTTTGTTGTGTTTGTTCCCTGACCTTTTACAGTTAAAGAAAGGTACCATGAGTCAGTCAAAATGTCTCAGGCAACCAGATGAACAAAGGCAAACACATTTTTACATATCTGCAGCTAAGTCAGTCAGAGACATGACGTGTCCCTTCTTGTCATACAAAGGTTTGAGTGAGAGGAAAGAAAAAAGCGTGTTGATTCCTTTGATTTTATTCCATTTGTCACATAAAATAGTACATTATCCATTTGTTGCTCTTTTTATGTGAGAACCCTTTTGTCATTAAGGTACAGCAGCCCGAAAATCCATCTCACCTTTTAAATGCCTTTGCAATTGTCAAAGGATTCCCAATGCAATGAACAGAGCAGGTTTATCTGTTAAATTCAAAATGACGTGGCAGGACAATAGGCCAAATTGGTTCCCCGATTATGAGTCACAGCAATAATTACTCTGGATTAAGCTCACCTCGAATAATAAGCCTTGAAGAGAAGTAGCTTGCATAACTTTTATCATTAGCATAATAAAGGCAAAAAAAACCAGCTATTGGTAATATTGACAGATAGACAGGTTAGACGGCTCCCTGGGTTCTGTATTTCCAGGGAGAGATGCTGAAACATGACAAGAAATCGGAGGTAAAGTAACCTTTTACAGTTTCCATGACCACATTTACACATCTACCCGCAGTAACCCGGAAGATCTTTTCAGCTGTTATGTATGAGCAATCACTCTGTTCTTGAAGTGCATCCACATTTCTAGTGTAGAAAAATTATGTAAATCTCTTCTCTGTCCAGAATAAATATAGCCTAGCAACACACTGTGCTTTCTTAAAAAACTGTCACTTATAATTGGGACAAATTAAAGACAGTATGAGGGGGAGAAGCTGCATCAGGGAGAACCGTTCTGCAAGCCTTGGCTAAATACGATGATTAATTAGAGCTATCATCACATCTTGGAATGGACCGAAACATCGAAAACTCAAGACCTCTTTCGGCACGCTGATTTTGTGCCTGAAGATATTTCAAGACATGGGAGATAGTGACTCCATGGATTAACAGTTGTGAAGTTGACAGACAAGCCTGCTTTGCATCAGGATTTCCCAAAAAAGCATCTTAACAAATGACATAATCCACTGAGTGCATCAAAGGGGCTAATGGTGGGATTTTACTGGTAAAAAACTTCATTCAGGGAACCTGTGAGACATCATGAGACAAATTTTTCCTAAAGATGGCTTCTCTGGATTTATGCTTCGGCAGTTGTTGGCATAACTCTCACAAACAGAGTTTTGGTGTCTAGAGATTTCACTGATGAATCAGCTGGCAGCTCTGAAAAAAACACAGAGACATCAAACAGTTACAAAGTATGTTTGTTTATATTTATGGATAGAATTAAGTGTGGAAAAACATTTAGCGAATCACAAAAGATCACAGTTTTCAAAAAAACTCCAAAGATCTTTAAGCTGCTCACATTGTAGTTTAGTTTATTCAAATGAGGTAATCAAAACGTGAGGATCCAAAGGTAAAACTTTGGGAAGTCATTAAGGAATGTGCTGTAAAGTTTTCATCCATAATGCACAACTTTACTGCATCCAAACTGTGCCATCATATCACAGCCACTTACAGTACTCACTGACCTGTTCACTTATGGATAAGAGGACATCTGATCTTCCTCTAGCATTTCACTCATGTTAAATGTAGCCTATGTTGCAGGCCACAGAACTGAAATGCACGTTAGCTAAATAAAGTTAAAGTGATATTTATAGTATCTGACAGCATACACAGCTAAAAAGTTACTGTCACTTGCATGTTTTACATGTGGGCACCAATTTGTGAAGTAAATCTTATATTTGTCAGCTGAAAACATTTAGTCAAGTCATGTAAAACCTGTGTTATCAACTTTACCTCTCCTGGCTTTATTTGCTTAAGCTGATTTTAAAGTTAAAAACATATTTTAATGTATCATATGCTGGTGCCAGCTGACAGTAGTCAGGGATTAAAACAGAATAACAAACTCGCTCTGGAAAACTACTTTTCTTATCAGTGACATGTTCGATGATGAAGGTGATTTTCTCCTCGCTGTATATCCGCCCAGAATAATTGGCCTTAAATCCGTTTAGAAGTCGTCTATGTGGATGCTTAAGTCAATATGATATCGACCATCTTTTCTTTTCTTACCCTGGGTGAAGTCCTCGTCCAGGTAGAGTTTGAGCCGTCTGCTGCGGAGGCCGAAAACCTTGGCAGCCTCAGACAGCAGGCCTGAGTAGTCGAGCCCATTCTGGCCCACTGGGTTCAACAGCAGGAGGGTGCCCATCTCTCCGGTCTGGCATTCTGTGAGGAGATGGGAAGAGTGTTGAAGAGAAACGAACCAGACAGACTTTACTTCCTTTACAAATTGAGAAATGATTGGCTTGTTAGTGAACATTGCTCACACGTCCTGGAAAGGTAACAAGCCTAAAGCCTCAGCCATGGGAAAAGGGAAGAGACAGAGAGAAGGAATGATAGATCAAAAAGACGAGAAAGGACGATAAAGAGAGAGAGAGCCCGGCTGTAGGGTCAGAGGGGCAAGGTGAAGGGGTTTGAGTGGGAATGACTTAAAGGATAAAGCTGGATTATGGTACATTTCCTTCAGTACAATGAACACAGTACAACACACAATGAGTGCATTTGATTCCAGTGGTGGAAAATAACTAAGCGCATTTATTTTACAGCAATGGTTTCTAATTATTGTACAGATTTGGATTTTATACACAAAACATATGATCGTCATATTTTATAGGTATGACGCATTATTATAAAATATGACGCATTATTATAGTTTAAACTACCCAACAGTATATAAAATAGTTGAAGTAAAGTTTGACATTTTGGGAAAAACACATTTGCTTTTTTTGTCTGTATGGTTTATATGAAGCTACAAGTATAAAGACTGAAAACAGAGGAAAGAGATAATCTGGCTCTGTTTAAACGTAACAAGTAAAATGCAGGTTGTTTGCCAACCCGCTCCTCTAAAGCTCAGTAATTAACTTGTTCACGCACCTCTACACATAACAAACAGCAATATCCGTCTGAGAATAACTAATAACAACGTTGAATATGAATAATGTGGGATTATTCCTTATACATAATTATTATTATTATTACATACTTATATATATAAAAAAAAGCCGAAGCATTCGAATACTGATTTGGAGGTCGATTACCATGGTAAAGGTTGAAGCTTCGAGGCATTTGGCTCAGCCCTAGCAAACAGTGTTAAAACGACAAATTACAGTTTTATGGGGAGGTTACGTGTTGGACTATTTCTTTTCAGACAGCCAGGCTAGCCGTTTCCGTTTTTTGTGCTAAGCTAAGTTAACTGACTGCTCTAGCTGTAGCTTCATATTCACTATACAGACATGAGAGTGGCACAGATCTAGAGCAAGAAAGCAAAATAAACGCATCAATAAATGATTGTTTGTTTGTCAATGTCTCTCAATCTTTATTGTTCCCAAGGGGGAATTTGGTTTGCAGCCAGATGATGCAAGTCATAAAAACAACAGTGAAAACAAACTGTTATTTTCCAAAATGTCTGACTATTTCTTTAAAACGAGCTCCATCTCAAACATGAATGCAGGACTTTAATGTGTGATTTGTGTAGAGTGGTACTGTTTTTTTTTTTGCACTTAGAACGATTGAGAAATATACATTGTCAGGGTCAGACTAATTTGTGTGTGTCAAAAATAAAGGATGCTATCTATTGAAACATGCATTAATTTAAATAAAGCTTTGACTACACAGACAAAACTTGTCAGCAGGATAAATTAATTATCAGTTTTGGTCTCTCCAGGGGATTTGTTGACTATAATTAAAAAGAGTAATGGCAGCCTTTTACTTTAACAGTGAGAAGGCCTGCCTCATCAGTTGTGCGTTACTATATGTACAGTATACTGTATGTGTGTGTGTGTTTGTGTGTGTGTGTGTGTGTGTATTTCTCACCAGCTGGTTGTGCATTGCAGAGCAGCAGGTTCACGTAGGGACACAGGAGGGTGTCGGTGGTGGGCGCAGGGCCAGGGGAGGAAGAGCCTGAAGTCACTGACAAAGTTTTACCGCTCAAAGCCTCAAGGTCCATTTTGCTCGTCAACTCTGTAACGAATACAAGCACACAATCAGCTGGGAAAAACAGCAAAATGTTTAAATTATATGACCTTTTCCTTCTCATAATGCCCAATAAACTCAACTAATAACTAAAAAAAAAGTAGCGTTAGACAGCTAACTAGGGTTAGCTTGTCGGCTCAAATGCTTTATCTACTATTACAATAATGTATACAAAGATGCTACACCAGTAAGCAGTACAGTGTCTGGGTGATTAACATTACCTGCACTGGCTGGTGTAGTTTTATGACGAACGTTAGCTACAGCTACGTAGCTAGCTGAAAATGCAGGTGCTCAGTGTTTGGAGTTAAGCTAGCTAGCTACAGTCCAGTTACACACACGCAAAAACCCTTGACTAATCAGTGCTCTGTACATGCATGTGCACTTCCATATTATTATCATCATATAGGCATTCGGAAAATTATAAATATTGTGTGGGAAAAATAGTAATGGGGAAATACTTTAGAAAACTGATTGAGTGGCAAGATTTGTGCTAGCTAGATAAATAAAAATGTAAAAAACACAAAATGTTTTAATTGATTTTATCAACTGATAAAGAAAAAGTATAAAGCTTTACATTATTTTAACATACTATTTGATCATTTAATTAACAATGTTTTTATTCTATGTATTCAGTTGTATTTTTGATAACCATCACTGAGAACCTTTGACTATATTTAGTCAGTTTTGGGGCGATGACAGTACAGTACGATGACCCACAGTTACTCGAGTAATATGAGACGGCAGATGTTTCTACAGTAACAGTGATTCGCTGAATTCATGTCTTCCTGAGGAGCTAAAAACCAGCTCTCACCAGTCCCGCCGTTGAAGAATCTGAGCTGGGTGTTATTGGCTCCAAAGATGCTGCTGCACACTTTCTTCAACTTGTCCAAGTCGAGTCTGTTATCCCCTTTCGGGTTCTCCAACAGCACCATCCCCTCTGAGCAAGAAACCAGTCAAGACGGGATTACTAACGTAACCAAACAGTTCACAGAGTCAATTATAGGTAAGACAAGTTCAAATAGCGTGCGGTACATATCCAATTATCTCGACAATCAGCACATGTTTAATTGACAGTTCAACGGTTCAACATATTCTTGTTTGATCTTTTCTGGCTGGATAAACAGACTTCATTTGTGCTACCTTGTTCTTTGTTGTTGACTTTCACTCTGACGTTCACATAGGTGCAAGCTGGTCCATTTAGAGGAGCCCGAGGCGCTGAAGATCCCTTTACTATGGTTAACTCCAAGTCGGAGCCCTTCAGCTGCAACACAGAAAAAAAGAGACAGACTTTTTATGTTCTTTAAACTAGAATTTCCTCCTTGTGGTTGTATGCCTCCTCCAACCAGTCAAGTTGCATCCATGTCTGTCCAAAATGTCCACACTTCAACATTTTATCCTGTTAAACATTTGTGTGAAATTGTCATAATTAGCATATGGATTCTTGAGTCATGGTCACAGTGACCTTGACCTTTGACCACCAAAATCTAATCAGTTCATCCTTCAGTCCAGCTGGACGTTTGTGCCAAATTTAAAGAAATTCCCTCCAGGCGTTCCCGAGAAATCGCGCCCACGTGAATACGTCGGACATACGTTCGTATGGACGAACAACTAGAAAACATTATGCCGAGGCATGAAAATCTAATGTGACTTGTACCAAAATTACATTCAGAGTGGTAGTATGGTAATCACCAAGAGGAAAATGTGAACAACCAACTCCACACCAAAGTTTCACTGACGCTCATGATAACACACATCAGTCTGTTAGAGCATGTTTCATAAATGTTGAAAGGTTGTGGTCCACGACAAGCTGCCTGTTAAACTGCCCTTGCATCGTAGTACAGCGAAACAATAATCCCGCTTGCCCTGAGGTGTCCTTTCATACCTGAGTCTTTTCTTCTATGATGACGCTGGCAGTCTTGGGGACAGGGAAGGGCAACATTGGAGCCTTGGTGGTAGCCAGGATGAAGTCAGTATGAGCCTGGATCACAGAGCCCAAGTACTCCCCCTCTGGCTGGCAGCGGTAGTACACAGTTATTTCATCTGATGGCACCAAATGACCCTGTGAGACAGGTAGTTGAGAGACAGGTAGTGGGTTTTAATATGTAAATGAACACCAAGCACAGCATTTATCAGAAGTGAGGATGTTTGTTTTAGTAAAAAAAAAAAAAATAGATTCACCAGTATTAAAATAGAGCTAAAAGACACCAGGAACCGTAAGTGAGTAATAAGCTAAATTAACAGCTTGAATAACTCTTCAAACATCGCCGTATAATAGAAATAAACTGATTCAAATGACTGCCAAGGACGCAATCACAATTTTGTAATTCTCGTCAAAGCTTTTTTCTCTTCTGTAAGAAAATGAAATCTGGAGGAAACAATTACCTGAAAGAAGGTAGTGAGAGGGGGGGGGGGGATAAACACAATGGAAGGGCGGCCAAGAGAAGAGTAGGAGGGGATTAAATAGCAAAAAACAGACAGTGTAGGAACAAATAATGGCAGAAGGGAACAAGGGGAGATTTTTTATTGGATGAAAGCCCGTCTATTTTGGCATTGTGTGCTGACAGCTTCCTCTAACCTTGACACATTCAAACACATTGATCTCATCCTAATCTGTAGCGTGCAGCCATGCACACGTGTGCACAGCCGTACACACGTGTATTGACTGTATAGCGCGCACACACACACACACACACTCCAATTGCAGTATGTGGCTCAAGGGCAGAGGAATAACGTTAGCGAGATACAGAGGAGCAGTCAATCAATGGAGGAAGGTTTATAGGCTTTTCCTGCCAAGTCAAGGTACTGACCCTACCCTGCAGGGGCTAGTACAGTGTGAGTGTGTGTGTGTCAAGTCAGATAGAGCTACAGAGATCTCCAGTTTGTGAGCTGTCCAGTAACAAAAAGGAAACAGTGACCTCTGTTTCTCACCCTTGCATAATGCTAACACACAAATACCCACGCAAAACACTGATAAAGACACTCATGCACACCCACAAACTACAACCAAACATGTCAAAGAATTGTTAAAAAATTAATTCCCATCCCCGGGGTGGAAAATTCCTAACAGATCTCAGTTTGAAATAACTGGAGGAATTTAGCCTGGCCGGGAGCCAGTGCACACCACTGCTATAGGGGGACGGAAAAAACAGTTTGTTGCTTGTGAAAACAAGGGGCTGTTGGCTAATCCGTCTTTACTCCCCAGACCACTTCAAAGCCCCAACATTAGAATCTGAAAGGGGCCAGACTGTAATTAAGCTTCCATTAAGCCTGCCTTATGATGGAGAAACTTCTAACTGTGACGCTGCAGTGGAAAGATTTCAAAACGGCCCTGACAAAATTAGCATGGGACATAAAGAGGAAGGGGGTGAGCACGGGGTGATCAAAGGGAGGGAAATGTAACAAAATAACACAGCAACATTTTTTATGTTTGGTCTACATTGTAAGGGCTGCAACTAACGGTTCACTTTCATTCATTTCAATTAATCAATTAACAGTTTAGTCAACGAAATGTCAGAAAAGAGCGAAAAATGTCCATCACGGTTTCCTAGAGCACAACATGTCATACATTTTTTTGGCCAGTATGGAGCCCCGAAACGGACAAATTGTAGCTAAACAGACAAGTCCAAAATATAACATCAATAAATGATATTTAAAAGTTTGAGAAGTAAGAGTGGGGGAAGTAATATGAAGCTTTATACTTTATTATACTCTGTAATTCTACTTTATAACTTACATTAAAACATATTTTACTCTTCTATGTATCTCTCACCAGCTCATTTTATTTTTCAACTTTTTTTCAACTTGGTACACATTTAATTTATTTATTTATTTAAAAGGATCATTGCCATTGGCACCAGCTAGTCTTCCTGGGGTCCAAAGCCTCAATCATTTATCCATTCCCCATTTTCACATTTCCAATTGTTATAATGCATACAGTATAAAATAATTGGATTGGGCATATTGCATTTGAAAAACTGTAAACCAAGATCATTTAGTATTTTTTCTGAATGAATTCACTTAAACAATACATTTAAATTGTTGCTAATTAATTTTCTGCTGATCAACTAATCAAGTTTTAACGGTAGGGTTGGTTAAGATTTTAGAAACATTTTTGTTGTATTTGTTAAAATTCTCATTATATTTGTTGAAGTTCTCATTACGTCCCGACAGCTTGTGCTCTGACAAAAAAAAGGAAAAAAATCTGGTATCTGTGGCTGTCACAGGACTGTAATAACCACGTCCGATCTTTCGACTCTGAATTTAACTCTACTATATTGATCAAAATATATGAGGAGGAAAGGGTGTGTGGTAAGGATACGGTCAGGATTAAGATGCTTAAGGCTAAAGATCACTGACAACAACTGATGCATGACCAAGGAACCTTTTGAAAAAGGTCAGGTAGCTTGGACCAGAAATCCTGTATTTTGTTCTAATTCTAGAGAGCATGCAGTGTCACACAACTCTCCCATGTGCAGGTTGTCGTCATGCTTACACAGAACTTTGTGTATTTTTTTTTCAGAACGTGCCATGTTCCTAAATGCTTCTTGTACTCAGTCAATTTCCTTTCCCCTGCTTATCTGTCATACATTACTCACCATGCAACAGCCTAGAAAGGTATTTTGTCTTCCATTACAACTCAAACTGCCTCAGTGGCATCATGTTTTGCTCACCCTAGCACGGCCCTGATTACACGTGTTGGCAAACTGTTTCTAATACGTCGTAGTCGATTCATTAGACACTGGATTGTAAAATTCTCTGGTAGTGTGTTATGTGTCACTCTGGTTTCCAGGGCTAGTAGTGCTCCTGAAATAATTGTCCCACCTTCTTGCGTAGTTTCTGAATGCGGTTGATGACCTCTCGGGCAACGCCTTCATCCACCATGGACTGGTCCGGGGACACATCCAGCAGCACCAGGACCTGAAGGACAACGGGAAGGGTTTTAAACTACATATTGAACTGAAAATACACTGAAATCAAACAAAAGTGATCACTCATGTTTCTAAACACTGATATGGAAGTCTTGCCCCGTATACTGTACAGTACAAGCATTTTTTTAAATGTCTTAATTTTTTGCCCCATAAGTTTTTTTTAGGAGGAAAAAAAAGAAGCTTTTGCGATACAATAATAAATAAAATTCACTCGACTTCATTTTCATGAGCTCATATTTGTAAGTCATATTTATCTTTGTATAAAATGTTTAAATACCTAATGTATAGATTCCTGATTGTTAATCATTAGCGATTGTTGTCTGTAAGTCAATATAATCCTACATGCTGTACATACTGTATATAGACATACAGTATTCACATGTACATACTGTACATAATCATCTAGTCTATGTATATCTATTCAGTATTTATGACATTTAATTTTTTATTGTTCAAAATGTACCTTAAAGGGAGATTTATCAAGTATTTAATACTCTTATTAACATGGGAGTAAGTCATATATCTTGGATGTGCACAAACATTTGGCCAATAACAGTGATTCTGATTCAGTATTAATTTGAGCACAAATATCAACTTTTCATCAGGACATTAAGTTTTAATATGTGGACAAAGACAAATATACTGTGGTATATTGTACATATTTTCTAGTCCATACTTTTATTTTGAAATTATTTTAAAATCTCCCCTTTTTTTTTTTAATCAATCAACTGAGCATATACAGCAGCCGATTCTAGGCTGGTACACTAAACACAAAAAAGCGTGTTGAGGCATGAATTAAATATTTTCCTGTTACTGTGACAACAAGCAGACTTTAATGTTGAAAGGTTGTACTCTAATCACGTACACCCCATGATTATTGCAATATGCATTTGACAGAATAGTAGCAGAGAGAGACAGAATTTCACATGATAAGAAGACGTTAGAGTTTTACTGTAGCCGCTGAGTGACCAGACTCAGACTCAGCTTCAACCCCACGCTATAAACTACACAGTTGAAATGTGCAGGGAGCAACCTTTATGAAATAAATCCACCTTACATGGTTGTTCAAACATTTATAATGTAAAAGTAATAAAAACAACAACAACCAACCACGCAGCAATAATGACAATATTGTAGTGTCATCGTGTTGTGTAAGGCGGAGCTGCTGCCAGCCCCGAACACTTTACCATGGGAAGAAGAAGGAGGGAGAGAGATGACAGGGTGACAGAGAAAAGCACACAAAAGCAAACAGAAAAGGAACATGAGAGAGAAAGAACAGAGAGACAGACAGATGGGAGCTGGAGAGCCGGTGCAGGCGAGCGAGAGTAACAGAGAGAATTAAAAAGCCAGCTCAGTAAACTGGTATTAAGGTGCAGCCGTGTGGTGTGTATACGGTTGGAGGAGCACTGATTAGAGAGGGCCTGTGGGAAACGCATACATGCCGCTTTCCACTTAGCCGTGAAATGATTTCATACATCACACTCACAGCAAAGACGAATAAATGCATTTACAGTATATGGCAGCTTAGTGCTGCAGCAGCAGCAGCGGAGGCATTTATGTTTTTTTGAGATCAGGTTACATTACACTTTGCAGCTCAACCTATACAATAGTAATGTGGCAGTAAGGAGAGAGGGGTATGTACTGTGTGCGTGTGTATTTCTAAACCTTTTCAAGGAGGTTAAAAAGTGACTTTATTATTCATAACCCTTTGTGTAATAAAAGTACATGAATGTTCTACCCAAGTTAAAAAAAAAATATGGGAGATACGATCCATAATCATGGGTGCAGCAAGTTTAAGATAAATATTTTATAGTTAAGAGATTAACATGCATTCAAAACATTAAATCAACTTAAAGAACCAAGATAAAATCTATATCCATTCACAATAAAAGGACGTGACTGCTACCAGGTTAAAGAAACAGCAATAAGCATAATGCCGTTCTTACCAAGACTTAGAAGAGAAGAACTCTACCACCCTGATGTGAAGCTACAGCCAGGAGATGATTAGCGTAGCGTAGCACTACTAGACCGTAATATTTCTTGGCCGGGTGCAGTAACTTCCAGAAGTCTCCACTGGTTGGCTTGCAACTTTGTGGTAGGTTTGCCGCGTTAGTTGGCATTACCAGTGTTACACGGTGTTTGAGGATACACCAATTACATTACTTGCCCGCTGCGGCTGAGGATTCGGGGTTAAAGCAAAAAGCAAAAGTGCCTATTTGGCAATATTTCAGATTTAAACCCAATGCTATAAGGGAACCATAACGTTAATGAGGTAATGGCCGTGCAGAGGACGGAGCGGTCACAGCCGGTGTGTGCGGCACGGCGGCGCCAGTTGGACACGCAGCCATCCGACGCTAAAGATCAAAGAATGCGCTCTACAGATATTAAGCGTCATGTTTTCTTGTAAAAAGTCCAGTGTAAATTGGAAACACCAGTGTTGTCACAAGTTAATTAAATGGTGTGAAAATTTCCTCAGAGTGACATCCCTACTTCTTGGTGATGACAAGACTCCAGGTAGCTGCTGCGGAACAAGAAATAATCTGGCAACGAGATGTTGCTACACTACTACACTACACAACAAACAAGATATAAAGTGTTATTAAATGAGCTTTAGAGGTGCTGGCAGGCTAACCATTTCCCTGTTTTCAGTCTTTGTGCTAGGCTAAGCTAACTGGCTGCTAGCGGTAGCTTCTTATTTCCCGTACAGACATGAGTGGAATTGATCGTCTCATCTAATGGCCTTTACACATCGGGGGGCGTGCGGAATAAACGACACGAAAGATACACCCCTGCAAATATTAAATGTCTGGGGCTTTTATTGTGAAAGGTAAGAGCTGAAGGAGTGTATCTGGTCTGCGCTGCCTTTGTCAAGGTTGAAAGGAGCAATAAAGTTTGCCGTCCTGGTTTGGACTACAGAGCCTCCATGATGTTATTTCTTAAATAAAAGGCGCAACTCAACCCGTTCAGCACAACGTGATTGGTTGATGACTTTATTCACGGTGCGAAAGATCAGAAAAAAAACTGCTTTTCGCTGCGTAATATTCACGTTCTGTGTTAAAGTATTCATGACAAAAACAACAGTTCGAATTAATCAAACGTAAAAACCTTAACTCTCAGCAAGAAAGCGTATTTCCAAAATGTCAAACTATTGCTTTAATAAAAGGGTGTTTTTATAGTCTCTTAAAAGGTTGGCACTTTATTTATTTATTTCTACTCCTTTGTAGAGTTTACATTAGATCCAGTGATTTAAATGTGGAGGCACATCTATTGTTAAGCTGTCAGGAGGAGCCCCATATTGTCTTGCAAAACAACTTTATACTTCATTCCTTTAACAAGGAAGCTACATTTGTTCACAGAAGATGAAGAATTTATTTGGATCCTTTTTCCTTGAATGGTGTTCAATTTGCATGTAAAAGATATTTGATGCAAACGTGACTTGGTTTAAATGTTGAGCGTACCTGTGAATCAGAGTGTGCTTCATACTGTGCTGCTGAGCCAGAGCTCTGATCGAAGGTGTACATGAGCCTCAGGTCCTCCTCATGGAGCTCATGGCCGTCCACCTGGATGGATCCTTCAAATTAAACACAACAATATGAAAAGGTTCAGAACCACAGCTTATGAATCACTGAACCTAAAAAAAACCCATTGTTATATGGCAGTAGATGATAACATCCATCAATTCATAGAAAAACGTATATGCTGATCATGCAGAATTCAACACCATGGAGTCCCCTACTGTGTCTCAGCATCATAAGACCACAATATCTGAACGACCATAAATTACACAGCCCACACAAGACTCAGCAGGGGGCATGAAAAAAATGAGTCAAACCATACTTAATATACACCCATTAAAACAGTTTTCCGCCACAAATATTGAGATTTTCCTCTCGGGTTGGGATATTCTCGGCAACAATCATGTAGGACAAAATGATGTGGTGGAGCGCTAACAGAGACGATCGTGAAAAATATTCTGGAACAAAGTCAGTTGGATGTCGAGTGACATATAATAAAGAACTGTTGTGAACATTTTTCATCACTCGCATCACTACATAATAATAAAACTTGATAATAATAACATAATAATTCAACTACACAAGTATAACACCCTGATTTTCAGATGCTTTCCTGTGAAAATCTGAAATACCACCATTCTAATAACAGGAAATGGATCATTTAAGAGAGGATGAAAATGCATCGATGCATTTGATGATTTATATTGATGCAAATTATGATTAAACCAATGCTGACAACAGACTACTAATGCAAATGTGATGGTAAACAATTTAAGGCCCTCTATTCTCTTAAATAAATTGGAGTAAATTGCCAACTGATTGTGTGAAATGAGTCTTTATTTTGGTGTTCGTCTCTCGAGGAGGATTCTAGAAATGGTTTCAATTACACCCAATCATACTGAATAAAGCGCTCGCTTAACTCGCATGCAGGCCGAGGCTTTGTTTCGAATTAGCTGGGGTCTGGACCCGTATTTGCTCGCATTTTCAGATTCCTTACATTGCAGTCTTCCTGGCTACATTCACACGAGATCTGAGCTTTTAAACAATACAGCGAACCCATTCTAGTCAGGTTTTATATCTCCATTTTGCCAATGGCAGCAATTACCCACGTCTGTGTTCTGACTAAAAACCGTGACCGTGTTCTCCTCTCCTCCTCACTTCTCCTCACCCAGAGGCTGGGTGAAACAGTCACTCCGTTTCTCTCTAATCCTAGATTTCCATGCTTTGATTTCCTGTGTCCCTCCCTGCTTCTCTGCTCTTTTTCCACCTTATCTCTTAACCTCTTTTCTTCTGCCCTGTCAAAATGATGGGATCAAAAGGTACAGGTAAGGAATAATAAGCAATGCAACCAATGGCCATGAACGCACCATCAGTTTCTAGACAAATTGCTTCTAGTCTAAAAAGGTTTTTTTGAGTCATGGATTCTCAGCTAGAAATTGCTCAAGAGGTTAAAAGTGGACTCTCAGCTGAGTGTAAGCTGTTAGCTTTTTCATGGAAAGATTATTTCAGAGACTGTTCAGATACAGTGGTGTACCTTCGTCTAACTGACTGGTTAGTTAACAGATGTTTATTTTGGTTTTAGCAGTAACTTTCTCCCGTCCTTTCTGATTTTTGTTACCCTGTGACAGAGCCAGGCTAATCGTTCCCACTGTTTCCAGTCTTTGTGCTAAGATAATCTAACTGCCTGCAAGCTGTAGCTTCATACTATGTTGAACTATTTCTATAAAGGTTCTCTATACGGAATTCAAAGCATTTCTATTGTCTCCCCACGGCTCTCAATATGGCGACGGCTGAGCCGGTGGCAGGGCAACAGTGTTGACGGAGCTAACGGGGTTATCCTGGGGGAGAACTGGAGGTTGGGCGCTACGCTTCTGCGACAACGCCGTCAGTCATTATCAGCTGTAACCGCCGTAAAAGCGCAGTGCAGAGCGGTGGCCGTGAGCTAGCCAGTGGGGCACGCTCACATGCTCTAAAAGGCGCACGCGGCCAGCCCGGCTACGTAAACACACAGAGAAGCACGGATTACAACACACATAGAGGGAGAGCGACTTCATTCTCTGCTGAGGTAGATATTACTCCCATGGACAGTATATAAGAAGTGGACGTAGTCAACATGACGTCACCAATTGGTTTGTGAACTGCAGGTTGGAAGCCTCAAGTTCGGCATTTTGGCTGTCGCAATCTTGTTTTTTGCAACCAGAAGTAACACGAGAGGGTGGAGCTAAGCACAACCGAACGCTGAGATACAATTAACTTTCATGAACTGAAAACACACTGTGAAAGGGTTAAAGTTCTACGACGAAAGCACGGACAACTCCCAGTCATGGTAGAGACCTGTCAATCACAAGGTAGCCACGCCCTAAAGCATCCCCTACTTTATGGTCTATTTGACTCTAAATGGGACCATAATTTACTAAATGAACATCATGCTGTATTGAAGAAGACTTGAAACTACTGATTGAGACCCTAAACTCATGTTTACAATGTTTACTGAGGTAATAAATCAAGTGAGAAGTAGACTCATTTTCTCATAGACTTCTATACAATCAGACTTCTTTCTGCAACCAGAGGAGTTGCCCCCTGCTGGCTGTTAGAAAGAATGCAGGTTTAAAGCACCTTAGCATTGGCTTCACTTCTCAGAACCAGGGGTTGCCCACTGGTTACTCCTCTATATCTTTACATAGCAAATCATTGTTTGCTGCTATATTAATGCTCTGAATATCGAATTTAGCACCTTTAACCCAAGACAGGTGATACATCATACAGCTTAGCATCTTAAAAAGTAGGTTTTGTACACTCAAACATCTCATCTTGCCTGTGATCATAAGTCAGCGAAATGTTACTCGGTTCCGCTGTACACAATTTCATCTGTGTATTTCCTCCCTCCATCATTTTTCCACCATCCTCGACCACATCTATCTCTTTCCTGCCATCGCTCATCCTCCTTCGTTCCTTCCAATTGGCTAGACTTCAAACATCCAAGTGATTGGAAATGTTAAGTTCCCACAGCCCAGCTGACCTCCACTGCTTCCTTCCCCAGAGACTCTGGGGGCTCTCCTCGTCTCTCTATAATTGGAGAGACAAGATACCTTGCACTGCTTTGATCCGTACTCCAGCTCTGATTATAGTTTCAGAAGGGTTAGGGGTTTGCACTCTGTGGATAAACTGGCCGTCTGTCTGTACCCGACTTCATTGGAAGGATTCATAGTTGAGATTTTGGCAAAATAATCATGATTTCAACAAAATATGCAGCGATTGTGTAGTTGTGTACACAATACAGTAAAATCCTTACACTAGCCTACTGCTCTTCACAAATTAATTATTTGTAAATGCAAACTAGTGAACTACATTAGACTGCTTAGTGATTTCTCTTTGCACCCACAAGTGTGATTTTTAAGTTATGAGTCTCTTTTTGGCACACACACAACCAGACAGCCACACACACACAGCAGTACCTGTCTTCTGGAAGGCCTCTAGCTGTTCGCTGGTGAGCTCCTTGATAGAAGCAGTGATGGCTTTGAAGGCCCCCTTCAGTCTCTTGCCCAGCACCATGTGGTCCGGCTCGGCTCTCAGACGGATACCGTACTTGTCCTTGTCTGTCGACAGTGTCAGCTGTCGCACATTAAGCTCCTGGAGGATGAGAAAAAGGACACAGCCTATGTGTTAGAAAAGGTAAAGTCGCTGGCTTCTAAAGTATACTGATGAGTGCCAGTTACCAGGGTTATTACTGTTGATAAAAACAAAAGATGAAAATGAATACAACAATGTAAACAAACTAAAATGAAACTGTAATGTGCACTGCAAAACTAACTGTGCTTTCATTATATGCTGCTAAACCATTAAATACCCAAAACATTTCAAACCAAATAAAAATATAATTTAACATAAGAATTAAAAGCTTTAAATATCCCGGGCATAAAGAGCAAATCCATAATTGATTCTTTTAGAGTCATTCACTTAAAGAGTAAGTCAGCCATGAAATCAACCAGTAGGTCAGTCAGTCAGTCAGTCAGCCATTCCTCCTATTCAGTCAATACTTCTGCCTTTCTTCAATCTAAATGGAGATAGAGATCTGTGATCTGGTGAGGCAATAGAGATACTAAGTTTAGCCATTCTGACACCCACCCTGGCCGGCCATGCACCGCTTCTTTCAGTCAATCACCCTGAAAAGTGAGACTGAGTTTTAGCATATTTGCCTCGCTGACAGAGAGCACAGATAAGCTGCTGTAGTGGGCTGAGTAATAAACTTCAGGGCAGTGTGGGGTTGAAAATAGAAGCTGGAAACTTCTGTTTTGTGAAAATAGGATTGAATCAATGCAAAAGTGCACGAAAAGAACGGCTTTTATCTTGAGGGCATGTATGGATTTGTTTGTGTGTGTGTGTGTGTGTGTGTGAGTGATGTTGGTGCATTACAATATACTCAGGCTGCTGTCAAATCAAACCCAAAGTCATTGGATATTTCCGCAGAACATCTTGAGCTCAGCTGACAGTGACGTCATCAATGAGCTCATCAGCAAAGAAAAGCTGACCAAAGCTAAAACTGAAATGGCCATTGACCGTCAATATGCAATCCCATTGTTCCTACTTTCTTCCCCCTGAATGTTAAGAGAATTTGTTAAACCCATGTTTTGCCTCACGAAAAAGACAATAAAAATGTAATCAGCATCATTCATTGATGTGAAGTTGCTGTGGTTTCTTTTTTTTGTAAGTTAAGGGCCAGTGTCCATAAAGCGCCTTTTTCTGGCAGAAAAGCGCTTCATCGAAAACATGCTACATGCGCTTTTTTTAACGTTTCCATGATAACAATATCTTGACAGTATATCACCACTCTAACTAGCGTTGTACTGTATGATAGACTAACATCACCACTTTGCTTTTTATTAACTATTTGGGCTACTATCTATTTGTTTGACATTTTTTTTCCACCATGAGCAACAACCGGAGGATGCTTGCCTACATACTTTGTATGAATGAGCTATTCCCGCTCAATCTGACTAGGGATGCACCGATACCGGATTGGATATCAGGCCGATACTGACTGAAATAGCTGGATTGGATATTGGTGACAATGGGGCCGATCTATTCAATTAAATTCTATGTTTATAAACTATATACATCATATACTGGAATTTTAATTCCTGTTTAAGTTTTGACCAATTTGTTGCTGCATTAAAAAGGTTTAAACCTGAATTGTAATTCCTGTTCATTTTGAAGATTTTTTGCCAGGTTGCTGGTGTACGATTTATTATTTTAATAATAAATAAGAATTCCGTAAATTTATATCTATGCATTTTATTTGTTACATTTTGTTTTATAAAGTTTTAGGTCAGGGCTGATGTTGCCTTACACATAAAAGAGTAATCTCAGTCACTTCTACACAGTGAGGCACACAGCTTATTAATTAAACACTGGTATCGGATCGGTACTCGGTATTGGTCGATAACTCAGGTATCGGTATCGGGACTGGAAAAGTTTAATCAGTGCATCCCTAAATCTCACAGCACTAACGTTAGAGCAAGGAGGAGCATGTGGGTGCATGACACAATTATTTCCATGCAGTGCAGCGTTTCTTCCTCTGGGTGCACTGGCTGCGCACGCTCTCTCCTCATTGGGAACAACTGAAAAAAAGACACTGGCGCTCAGAAAGAAATGCTATATGGACACAGGCTTTAACACTTCAGCACTGGCCACTAAAGTGGTCAAACCCATGAAACATGCCAGTGCTAGAATTAATGCCGTTAAAGTATCCACTACTCTTTACATCAGAAAAGGCAATCCTGCAGGATCTCAAGTCAATTAAAACCTGTAATTGCTCCAGACGTGTGCTGTAAAGGGCCAATCAAAAAATTGAATTCACTCAGAGAGAAAGCCAGTCAAGAAATCAACCAGCCAGTGAGCCAGTTAACAACAACAGTAGGTGCCCAAACGGTGCACATTTAAGTAGTGATAAAAGAAATTTAAATGAATTAAATAGTAATAATTATACAATAATAATAATAAAAGGAGCAACAGTGAAAAGGTGAATCCAGATTTAATCTACCTATCTTTCAAATGCTCAGTTCAACTGAAAGTGCGTCAATAGTAAGAGAGTTTGAAGGTTCCTCCCTTGGCTGCAGGACCTTAAACTGCTCTCAATTCTGATCAAATAAACCTTGTTTACTGGAGGGAAGCTAGCAGCCGGCAAGGTTAAATGTTTTCCTCACCAGAAATGAAACAGAGTGAGAGATAAGAAGTGGCTCGAACTAAGATTAATCTCGCAGGATCCAACAGAAGGAGGTTGCACCAGAGAAGCCCTTTTTCCCACGTAATCCTTAATCCTCTATATGTTCTGTCAATTTTCCTGGTCAAGCAGCATATGGGAAACAAGAGCCGTAATCAATTTTTCCATCTAAGGTGTATCCGCAATTTCTCAGCCTGGGACCTCTCGCAAAGCTTCCCGTGGCTATAGTGGGAACAAAAGCAGCAACATTTCCAGGTAAAGCATTTGAAAAGGTTGAAACATTTTTAGTTAAGAGAGTAGTGAGGTTATCTGTGGAACAGCATTGACTTCTTGAGCTTTGTTGGTGGAAAATCAAACCCAAAGACAAAGAGATATGTCAGTTTAATGGCTTCCTGCACTAATGGACAATGACAATTAGACCGTCTACTGTCTGAGTAGTCATTTTGCCAGTCTCTTGGACAGCACCTGAATGGACCAGACACACTTTTGTTATTAATCTGCACTTTCTGGTGCAAAAATCACACTGATAATTAGTGTCAAAAATATCGATGAAGGGATACCAATTAATACTGAATATTTGTTACGGCTTCAATACTCATTTTCTGCAGTATCCATGTGGGTACCAGCTGCGCTTTCTGCTCTCTCTTCTCTCCGACAGCGAGTTGACAAACACACACCACTATTTATTTTTAATAAAAATCGAAAATTTGATGCCTTCAATGTTGTGTCCATTTTTCCTGTGGTATCGAAAATCTATATTTTTCAAGGTAGGAAATTCCTGTATCGTGACAAAAACTACTAATGATGTTACTTAAATGACACTTAACATTGGAAACACCCAGGCCTCAACTATGTGATGTTTCCATGTAGTGAAACACAGGATGTCTGAATGGCAAAAAAAACAACATTACCTTACATGGAACCTACAAAGCCAGCTGCTGCAGGCTCTAAATGTGAAACGAGAGCTAGGAGAGCTACGTCAACTATAATGATGCATATTACTGTGACTATGAAGTACACAAACACATTAACAGTAATATAATGTTTCCGTGTGCTGGAGAAAGAAAAAAAAAAAAACATGCTGCTCGTGTCTGCATTCTAGATTTGATGAAGGGTTTGCATGTGAGGCAATTGGAGTAGATCAAATGTGAAATCATTTTCCGAGGCATCTGCTCCACCCCCTTTTTAAATGAACCAAGCGCAGACATTTAAATTACAGCTGAAGATACAAACGGCGTGTGAAGATGCGCTCCCCTCTGTTGTACATCCCCCTCTTTGGAGTCAACACACTGGCTTTGGAGTGTCAACGAGAGGTTTTCTCTTTAACTTAGACATTTAACGGCACTGATCAAAGCACGGTAAACAGACACAAATAAAACACTTACAGGAAAGACGAGAAGAAGACGCACCTCCTGCCTTGAAGCAAGAGAACTGGTAAAACATACTACGGCGACTTCAAGACTGTTAATTATCACACACTACAAACAAAGGGTGTTCTTGGTTTACTTACTTCCAGGATGTATTTCTGCAGGGACTGGATGTCTTTCAGAGCCTCTGAGTCCTGGTGGATGACTACCACCTCCTTTAATGGGTACTGAAATACACACCGACATTACAGTGGGTCAATAGCTTCAGCACCAGCGACACGGAAATAAGGTTGTAATCAACACGACAACCATGCCTAGTGTGACAAAACCACATACACTTAAAGCTATAGGAAATCCACAAGAGAGCTGTAGGAACTCCTGGCAATACAGATAATAGAAGAGCCCGACTGATGCTGGATTTTTGGAGCAGATACTAACATTGATTAGGTTTGCACAATTAATCTAAATTTTATCAAAATCGCAATATGGCCAACTGCAATTCTCAAATCTCAGGAGGCGAAATATTTGTCAAAGTGGATACATAAAAATTAAATATTGTTGTGCTGCAGAGATGTCCTGTCCCACAAATCATATTCTACAGACTTAAGAAAACATATTTGTTCGGTACAGATCCCCGCAAAAATCACACCATAATCATTATCACAATCACAATATGTTTTTCAATTAAAATGAGAATAACGATGTAAAAAATAGCATTACTTATAGTGTCCCAAATCATATCGCAATTGCAGTATCAGTCAAAAATAATTGCAATTAGATATTTTCTCAAAATAATGCAGCCCTAATATTGATAGTTGCAAGATACAAAAATATCAAAACAATATATTCACAGATGTTCATCTTTTTTTTTTTACATAAAACATAGCATAAGCAAACATTGTTTGATAGGGATCCTGCCTTTTAGTGGACAAACAGTCGAATGAACAAAAACACAAACATGTCTTTGGTGTTTCTGCGCTCGGCCGACATTGCTTCATCTGCAATAATCCAATATCAGCCGACATATCGTATGTTTCCCACAGTTTTAATTCACTGCACCTCTTACACTGGAGTTTATGGATGGATTGAGTAAAGCTGAGGATTCACCTTAACGGGCAGCGTCTTCCTGTCTCGGATCACCCGGCCCAGCTCAATCACGGACTGCATCTGAGAGACGGCGCTCTCGATGCGCTTGTCAATCACACTCTCCCTGAAAAACAGAAAAGAATATTTAAGTATCACCATATCACCATAAGTAGCGTTACAATGCCATGGTAAGAGCGCTTGAATAACCTCTTATTTGGGTCACACAGGAGAGAAAGTTTTTATCCAAAACTCTATCCCTAGCGAGACTTTCGCAATTGCGATGGGTGCAACCTGACCGAGCTGCCTTCTTATAATAAGCAGATGTAGGGGGGGTGAGGTGAACATTTAAAAAAAAAAAAAAAACACCTTAAGAGAATCACTCTGTATTCTGTGAAATTCGGTACAATTACAGGGCACGGTTGGGGGGCGCAGATACGTTTCTGCCATAACTCACAGGCAGCGGTCGTCTTATTCTGGTTAATCAGTGGTTTAGAAATTTAAATTGCTATTCTATTGAGGAAAATGAATAATAGAGCGTGACAAGGTTAGTAGCACACATCTAAATAGAGCCAGAGTTCAGAACCACCAGCGCCAGAGTTTAACTCAGGAGCATCCTCTAATAAGGTTCACCGAGACTTCCACCACTGAATCCAAATTAGAGCCGCACAGCCACTGATAATCACGCATAATAGTGATATTAGCCCTAACTGTCTGCAGGAACACAGGCTGCGTGTGCGCGTGTGTGTGTGTGTGTGTGTATGCTTGTTCATTTACTCCAGCAGTCTGCTGTGCACACAACAGCGGAGTAAAATGAGAGAGGAGAGGACTCCAGGGACAGCCAATCATTTAATGAGCTGATTGAGTAGCAGCTCTCCCCTCCGCCTGATTGGTGGCTGACCTTTGGGAAGGGGGGGGGTGAAGTAGTCCCATTCGGCAGCAGGAAGGACAAGCGAGTAATAAAGCCGCGGCGATGAGTGCTGCCAAAGTGACAGGGGAGATTATATGAACCATTACACAAACTATTTTCCTTATGCTAAATCAAATGGACGTTTAATAATGTCAGAACTTTTTTGTAGTTAAAGATGATGCAATTAAGTTTGGGCAATTAGAAATTCCTCCCAGGCTTTACAAAAGCTGATCAGCCACCAAGGCACACATTTTAAACAAGTAATTGACGTGAAGAGAATTAAATGATCATATTTTATGAGCAATATCCATTTGCTTGGCTTACAATCAAAGACAAGCCCTGCTTTTCTACGTGGCTATTTCTCTGCTAAAGATGTGCAAATATGACTCCCTAAAGAAGGCATCAGCAACAGTTTTACCCTAAACATACAAACAGGGTCCACAGGATCCGTTCCCATTCATTGTCTATGTAAACAGCCGTGCAATGCATTCTGGTAGCCTAGCGTTGCGTTTCGAGAGACGGACCGTCGCGTTGGCAGCTCCTCATTTGTATAACGCTGAGGTCTAGGCTACATTATGCAAATCAGGGGCGTCCGGCGCGACTCATTGCCTCTGCCTTCTGAAAAACGTTAAACCGTTTAACCGATCTAAAATAAGGACAGATTTAGCAACTGCATGGCTCATTTCTCGCCTAAAATGTTTTCAGAAACATTTTCATAATATATACAAGAAAGAAGTTTCCGAACGAGCCACCATTTTGGTTCTGGATTTGACAGCTGGGAGCAGTAGCCCACGAGGGAAAGTGTTCGTCAAATCAGGTGCCTAGCGTCTACAGCCCATCAAGCGTCCACTGCCGGGAAACGAGGCGATCCCATCTGTGATTAAACTTTTATCGCCCATAAACAAGGAGCTTTGCATTTGACGCATGAACAGAAAGTCTGCTCAGAAACTACTCAAAAGCAAATCTACAGAACTAATCAATCCCATAAAATAATAACACGCATAACAACCAATATTAAAATTAGAAAATGTGATCATAGTGGTGGTGTATGAACTGAAAACACGGAGGAAGAGGAAGCAGCCAACAGCAGGAATGAAGAGAAGAAATGGTTAAGACATAAAGAGAACAGCTGCTGTGAGGCCTGAAGCAGCCTTATCCAGAAACTACTGTTACTACTCTCGAAGCTTCAAAAAGCTTCTACTCTGAGGAGTTCAGAATGGGATACGTTTGGGGTAAAGTAAGGCCACGCTCTCTGGCTGAAACTGATTAAGCTGTGGATCAGCAGTGGATATCCTGTGAGAAAAGGGGCTAATCAAGGGGGGGTTCGCTGTGCGAGCTGCAGGGTGGCTCTGCAGCAGCTTTTAAACCAGATGACGTCAGAAGGTTCTCTGTTTCCCCCCAACATTTGATCTGCATTGTGTGTTGGGCTGCCCCCACTTTAGTTGATTGGTTGTTTTTCCAGCTTTTTTTCATGCTGAATGACTTATTTGAGCACATCTCTGGTAAACACAAGATTTAAAGCGGTGCTTTTGTGTGATTCTTTGTGGACAAACTCAGTTTCACAGATCCAACTAATTGATTAGTCGACAAAATCGTATGGAGTATTAATGGACTAAGAATTTTTTTGGTCGAGGACAGCCCTAATTGTGTGTATGAACAGTGCTATATAAAGTTTATCTTTATTATTATTACTGTGACGTGCTGCTCTAAATTATTACTGCGAACTACAATGGGATGATCAATCAATGACACCTTGTGAGCTGAATCAGGCAGATCCTGATGCATTGTGCTCCATGATCAATTTAGTTTCTAGAATAAATATATAGTCTTGATTGAGTGAATTAGCAGCTCTGCTCGTTTTTTGCTAAAGCTTCATATATTTCATAAAAGTGTTATAATTTCTTCTGATGTTAGTGTAGGCGATTGTAGGCAGTATTTCAGGCGAGAAGGCCTCCACTGTGAAACAGTGCAGGAAGCTCTGTTTAGAGAGTATGTACATCGCCCAATTCTGCCTGGCTCCTTACAGCCAGAATATAAAATATAATATAATAAGATGTGGGGAAAACCATGACCATCACAATCGCATCAGCCACTTACAACCACGCTAACATGGTTAGCAACAACTCACAGGGCACTTTTGCCTTTTTATCCTCTTTAAAGCATCAGTAGACGAGATTGGAGCAAATATGATTTAAAAAAAAGTTATTTTTATAAAACGGTCGCTATATCCTGACAGTAGTACATGAAACAGGTAACCTGAAAAAAGTCATGTGCCTCTGTGTCTGCCGGAGTCCTCCAGTGCTCCTAACGTCATCTGCAAGATTTCACATACCGGAGGAAAACAAGCAGTAAGAGCTGATCTGAGGTCTGCTGTCCAGCTGCTGTCTATGAGAGCCGGCTGTCAATCACTAGCAAACTGCGACCAAACGGTCAAACTAGGCAGCGCTGATCAAATATGAATCAATATTATGTTACTGTAATGCCTATTTATCACCTCAAATGTTTTCAGAATCATCTTGTAGTGTACTGTTTAGCTGTAAAATGAGAGTTTGTGACGCCACCGTCATTGTGAAATCTGGGGAAGGAACGCCAAGTTGTGGTCACATGATCGGAGCACAGCCAATAAGAACGCTCTCTCGATGAAATGACCTGTGATTGGTCAAAGTCTCCCGTCACGGGCTAGATTTTTTAAAGTCTGAAAACAGAGCCATGAGGAGGAGCAGAAGTCTAGTTTTCTCTCAGAGCACTTGAATTACAATATGCTGAAAGGTTATTATGGAATTTTTGCCCAATGATGCCACAAATATACTGCCTACTGCCACTTTAACATAAACTTTAAATGAATAATAATAATATAATAATAATAATAAATTCAACTTATATAGTACTTTTCAAAAACTCGAAGACGCTTAAAGTGAAATGAAGTCTATAAACATTTGAGCTTTATTCAAGGATTTCTCCAACCTGAGTTGGGGCAGCATGAGATAGTGGATGCTGCTGCTGTCCTTCTCTTCGACGGAGGCGGGGTCGATGAGGTGACGCAGATTTTGGTACATCATCTCTGTAATGAAGGGTGTGAAGGGAGCCTGAGGGGGAGGAGGCAAGAGACCAAGTAGACATGAGAGAAAAAAGAAAGAGAAGAAGATTATTAGATGCTCTGTACTGTAGTTAATTTACATTTTCTGGCATAAAGGTCTAAAAGTCAGAAGCAGCCGTGAAATCAGCATACAAAACAGATTTTCACTGTAGGTTTTTTTCTCCTCAATGGTGCAAAAGTTCAAACAGAACTGTGCCAGAGCGAGGTTACTTCTAATGCGATTCTCCTCCACTCCAACCACAGCTAATTAATTTGTGAAGCTCACAGCTGATCTGTATTGATCTGGGTTAGGCTAACTGGCGCTTAGCGTGCATCTCGCCTCACATGCAAACATCTTCAATGTGTTATAAATAAAAACTCCTACTGCTCATGCATAATTCAGAGCCATGCGAGCACATACACGCACACCTCTTCCATACCAGCATTATTTCTTTGTGTCCTGCATACACAAAAGCAAAACCTCACCACAAGAAATTTCCCCCATACAATACAATGTTTTTTTTTTCTCGCACACTCACTCACACTCACACTCACACACACACACACACACACACACACACACACACACACACACACACACACACACACACACACACACACACACACACACACACACACACAGAGAAACAGTATGACTCACCATCAGCCTGCACATGGAGAACAGCACACTGAAGAGGGTTTCCAGCGCCCACAGGCAGTCCTCAGTGCCACTCTCCCCCTACAAAGTTCATACACACACACACATCAATACAGTCCCCTTGGAACAGTGAAAAGATAAAAGTGCCCTCGCAAACATCAGCGCATGTATCCCCAATTCACTTCAACCAAATGTTGGCTGGAAGGACCACAAGCTGATTGCTATAAAATGTCCGCAGATGGAGGCTATGATGACAAGACTTAGTGGTGGCTTAAATCACTGTTTCCATTAACCGTATGAATAATTTATGTGCAAACAAAACAACAACAACAAAATAAAGAAAGACGCACGACATAAACCGCAAAGAGTAACATCATCTGTATTTATACTCTTGCATGTTAGTGATTGTCCCTCCTGGGACTCCTTAGGCTTTAATCATTAGCTGCACCTTGCATCTGCCTTACATAATAACAAACTTAAAAGGAGCAGTGTGTAACATTTCAGGGGATCTATTAGCAGAAATGGAATATAATACTCATAACGATGTTTTCATTGGTGTATGATCACCTGAAACTAAGAATTGTTTTCATTAGCTTGGAATGAGCCCATCATATCTACATAGGGAGCGGGTCCAGCGGGGCTAAAGACTGTAACGTTAGTATTTATTATCAGGCTGCAGCATCTCCCTGCTCTGTGACGCGGCTCTGGAGGAGTTCTCCACACACACAGACGCAGTATAGTCAGTGAACAGCTGATCAGAGAGGCTGCAGTGGAGACAGTATGGTGGTGAAGTCAAGTTGACGACAACTACGCTCGTTACTGTAAGTAAACGCAATAAAACTTTGCAAGTGTAAAGCCAAGACTTTATCGATACACCTGTTCAACAAGCATAAACATGATGTAAACACGTAGTAAAGCGATATTTCAATCTGCTCTGTCGCAGTCTCTCATCCACCGCCGCTATGTTTACACAAGCACAGCGAGCTAGCTCGGCTAATAGCGATTAGTTACAAACAAGTGGTTTTGTTGCCTCTTGGTGAAGACTCTGAAGGACTTTAGTTCCCTCTAGTACAGTAAGCTGTGTTCAAGTGTCTATGTCTGGGGATTTGTATTGTGAAGGCTGGAACGGAAGCAGTGATTCACTGTTGTTGACAAGGTTGGAGGCCGTCTTGGTGCAGACTACGAAGCCCGTGTTATTATTATCATAAAGTATAGGCGCAACGTAACGATCGGCTATACGAGCTAAAACAAAAGATGTCTGTGTGTCGTCTAACTGTTCAGCTTATTTACCACATATCTTAAAATTCTTGTCAACTCAGCTGCTGGCTGAGTCAGAGCAGCCCCTCCTTCTTCAAGGCCACTGTAGTTCTCCGACACGCTTGTGAGATGCGATAACGTGAGCCGCAGAGTGCAAAGCTGTGTTATTGCCAGCTGCCACCTGACTTCTGTTGCTCCTAAAGTAGTGTTACTATGGTAAAGATGGCCTCAGAGAGAGGCGAACGGCGTTACCACGGTTTTGCACTCGGCGGCTCACGTTACCTCAGTATTAGAAAGGGAGGAGTGAGCGGAGGGGTTCTCAGTTGGTTGCGATCTGCAACCACACCACTAGATGTCACCAAATCCTACACACTGTACCTTTAACTCTAAACAAGCGCTGATTCAGAATTGTTATCTCACCTTCAGACGGCGTCTGTTGGTCCTCACATACCAGTTGGTGAGCATGTCCACAAACTTGACCAGGCGGGGCACGACGGTGTACAGGTGGTAAACTGCAACAAGAAACTACTGTCTACTTTGTCTTGTCTTATTTTCACTGAATATGGAAACAACATGAACAGGTTTGCCTGACAGAATTGGATTTTAAGATGTGAAGTAGTTATTTTCTTAGCCACCGTCCAGTGTCAAGTGACGACACCTGTATGTGTGGGTGTGTATTTGTGTCTCACCTTCCATCTCAGCCTTGAAGAACTGGATGAGGGACTGTGTGAAGGACTGAATCCATTTGTCCATGATGTTGTCGCTCTGCTTCGTCGTGTTTTCGTTGTACAGGAACTGAACCTCATCCTCCTTACACAAAAAAACAGTTAAACGTAGCATTAACACAAATTTTGAGGCATAAATCTATATAATTGATGTAAAGCATTGAATTGAATGAGACATATTTTGTTATTGAACTCTCACATATCTGTTGTTCAATGAAAAAAAGTTATTGATATTGTTATTAAATAGGTGACATATAGGCTCCCTTGTCTGATGGTCAAGTACCTGAAATAGCTTGATGTTAAGACTGAAGTATTTTACATTTTTTATTTATTTATTAAAGAAGGAGAGGGATGACATGCCACAAAGGTCCGCGGTTGGACTCAAACTTGATAGTTGGTGGTTGCTGTTCTCGCCGACATTTGGCATTTTACACCCACAAGTTGAATTTGAACTACAGATGAGTAAAGCTTCAGTTATGCTTTCTGCAAGGACGGCCGTACGGACATGAGCTGATGTTGAAATGTGGTGAGGAAACGTTTGGATCTTTTATACTCTTTGCAGGGTTTCTCCTCGCCACCGACAATCTCAAAGCTCCTCAAAGTTCTCCATATTCGCCGCCCATCCGCGTAGTTAGAAAATGTTGAATGTGAACAGCGAGCATAAATCACACTCAACACTGATTGTCTTGTGGTGGTGCATGTAGCTCTAACTGCAGCAGACGTTACTTTCTTTGTCTGTAGGTGGCAACATTCATATGTTTAAATTTACTTTATTACTTTCCCACAGTTTAGCAGGTCTAAAAGTGGTCATGCACAGTGAGTGAAGAGCTTCCCTTTGTGGAGAATCTAAAGCGACATTCTGATTTCATATTTTGAATTGCCCTCACAGGATAGTTTTTACTGCTTCTGATTTTTTTTTTTTCAATCTGGATCCAAATACCCAGCCATCAGTTAACCAGGTTGATGTTAAGGGAAGGTATTACTGCAGCTATTATGACATTTAATGGCAAGCAATTTCCTTTTTGTACCAATGATTAGCTAATAATTAACTGGTTAATAATAGTAACAAACTGCTGTACTATCAAACAGTGCTGTGCTTTTTAGACCAGGAAGAGTTAAAGGAACACAGTATTAGCTGTAGAAGGAATGAGCTTTTTATTCTGTCCATTACCTTCTGTAACCTTTGTACGTTCTGCACCAGGAAGCGATAGGCATTGTACCACGGCAGGAAGACATCCTTCAACACGTCTCGCACACCCTCCTCTTTGAAACGCAGGTTCTCTGCTCTCACTACGGGAGAGTTGATGAGGTACAGTCTACAAGGAGAGACAGTGAAGGAGTTGGTAAGTGTGGCAGGATTGATAATGAGTGAGTGCGAACACAGTGTGGAGAGCCCTGCACGGGCCCAAAATAATAATAATAATAATAAAAAAAATCAAGCCCGACCCGCCTGAGACCGACAGAAATGACTCTAAGCTCTCTCTGACGTGCGCAAACACACACACACGCTGTGTCACAGAGGCGTATATGGCAAAATGAAAGGAGAGACGTTAAATGAGCCAGAGCCCGACCCAACCCCGTAGGGTCCCGATGGGTTTGCATACCTCTAACAGTGTGTGCGTAGGTAATAACTAATGTGCATATGTGTGTATGAGTGAGTGAGGCTGTTTGTGTGAGTGGACCTACACAAATGAAGTGTGTGTGTGTGTTTGAGGACAGAGTGATGTAAAAACAAAGTGGTAGTCAGAATAAATTGTAAAAAACTGAGCAGCGTTGCCCCAGTTACACATTCGTCATTGTTACTCTAAATGCTGCTATACAGGAAGGTGCGGGGAACCATAATGAGAGTGTTGTGGGAAAACAACATTTGCACCTAGCCCGCCAATTTAAATATAAATCACTCGGCCCGGAGTGAAAACAACATATAACCTAAAGTGAAAATAAATGTGTCAAATGCCGTGGTACTCTTTGGCAGTTTACAACTGCTAAGTCAACAGCAAGACTGACAGCTTTTATATCTACACACAGAATATGCGAGATAAATCACAGTTATGATCTGAATGACATCTCATCAGTCTGTGCATGTTTCCAGTGGTGGGATTAAGCCAAGGCTCGTATATGGAAAGCAGTGGTGTACATACTGTACAAACTGTAAACTTTAGAAATATAACAAATACCTATTTATCTTGATTTCTCTAATAGTGATAGAAGCAACTATGCCAGTATCTGGGTCAGTCAGGGTAGGTTTCAATATCTGCTATATAAAGCCTGATACAATAGCATTCCTTTTTAAATTGTAAAAAGAATTTAAGTCTGGTATGCCAGCTGTCAATAATGCCCTATTGAGCTCTGGCAAAAAACGGAAGCAACACACATTGTTGCAAGTGAGCAAACCAAACACAGCGTTTTAAGCGAGTGAAGCACATCATTAATAGAAACTATATCTGGACAGGGAGCGAAGCAAGAAGAGCTGCTGTGGGCTTAAAATTGTCCGAAATTTAAAAGAAACAACATGCCTCTAAAGAGCCGCTGTTGGTTGAAACCGGCATTTGAACTTCGGTTTGTTACTCATGCAGATGCGTAGAAGCGTTTAAAACCGTGTGCAAAACTTCTTGCCACAACAGTCTGATGCAAACACTACTCTTTATACAGTCACTATAAAACACTTATCGGACACTAGGGTTGGGTACCATTCACATTTGAACCGATAGCTGTACCTTGAATTTCGTACTGTACCGGCTCGCCAGTCACTTTGACTCGCTCTCTTCACTGCGGCTCATTCTCTCTCTCCCAGATGTGCTCTCAGGTACCAAAATGTGGCACCGATTGATTGAACGTGAATGGGTAGTCGGTAGTACCAACCTAATTTGGTCGGTGCCCTTAAAAGTACCGACTTTGGTACCCAACCCTATTGGACACCATTAAAAGGAAAGCAGCGAGGCATCTGCATTTTCTTAATGCAACGCTATTCAGCTGTCAAGCATAACTGGATTGGATTAGCTTTACCAATTAGTCTAAATGTCCACCTTGAATATCTTCTGCACACAATTTTGGGCCAAAACCAAAATGTTACCAACAGCATCTCAGCACAAATTAATCTCTTCTCTTCATTAAAGCCAAATAAAGACACTGTTGACATGACAATGACATGAAAAATCTGAGTAATCCATATGGATATAATAGTCTGTGGCAGGCGTCAGCACACTGGGTTAGAGCAGTTAGAAAAGGTGTTGATGATTATGGAAGGAAGCTAACATGATGCAACTTCATGCAATAGGCCGCGAGCGATTTTAATAGCAGCAACTATTGAAGATACATTTGAAATAAAATAGCGGAATAGACAGAGCCATCAGGTGGTTAAATACCTCAAAATGAAGACAGACGGTTGTCACTGAAAATGCTTTAACAAAAAACCCTTCACAGTCTGTATACTTCACTCTCTCGCTGGTTCAGTTTCTATCTAATGAATAAGAGTATTGGCAGTCAAAATACTTCTGGAGCTCACTGCACCATAACAGCTATACTGTGAATAAAGTTTTAAGGCACAATAGAGACATATTGTAAATGGACGCCTTAAAGAGAAACAGACTGTGGCCTTTATCTCTTTCTCTCGGCAGCTCACTCTTCATCCGTATATGCTGTATGTGAGCATATGGCGCAACTGCATAGTGCTTTATTCATTAGGCCATATGGCCGTGGCACTCTCACTGCTCAGGGCGAAGGAGCGAATGTATGAGAAGAAACAACGTGTGTATGAATGTGTATGTACAGTATGCGTGAGAGTGTCTACACTGTTTGGAGGACAAAGGACGAGCCTAGTTACGCGTGGATAGCGATTCCAACCTTTGAAAACCCTGCCTGCTAATAACATAAGGTAGGTTAACACACAGAACCGTGCCACCGGCACACAGGCATTCATGCTTTAGAAACACACACACACACAGACACATTCACATTCAAGCACAGAGCTGACCTGAGGGCATCGGCTCCATATTGCTGCACTATCAGACCTGGATCTGGGTAGTTCTTCTTGCGCTTGCTCATCTTCTGTCCATCGCTGCGGGATCGAGACAAGCAAAGGCATTAATGCACATACATACACACGCATGCATGCACAAAAGTGCATGTTCGAAAACCATGCACTTGGTATTCAAATTAGTGAAGTCCTTCCAGGTCAGCAGGCCTGTTAGCACAGCGCTGCATTTAGACCCCGCGGCTGAGGACAAGTAGCCCTATTGTAGAGCAGCTCTGAGGGCTAAATGTTACAGCACACATACAGTACCACACTGATCATGAGAAACAGCAGAAACAATAGGAGATGGATGGGAAGTTGAAGAAGGTAGAAGAAAAGGAACATAAAAATGGTAGTAAAGAGGAGGGCAAACAAGAAAAAATTGTTCTTGAAATCGACTGAAAGGATAAGGCGGTCAATTTCCTGTACTTTTTCTTACGGTCAACAAATCGCAATTAAGGACGAGAACCAAAAATGGATCCTGCTATTGAGTATTGCCTGTGTAGCTAAAGCCCGATTGGGAAATTGGAAAAGTATCAAGAGACATTGTTGGGTTTGATCTTTCCAAAGCATTTGTGGACAATAAGAAAAACATAGAAAATTATAAAAACTTATTTTGTGGGTTCTTATGAATGCGTGCACAGTCACACACCTCGGAACATTCATGTGGGATAAAACTATTGGGACATATATATGGGACATTTTTCGGGCTGTTGGTGATTCGTAGTAAGAATGGCCTTCAAAAACCAATAATGTAGACAAACACTATTACCTCAACAACCAAATAAAGGACAATATGGCTTGAGATCGCCCAGCAGGTGGGATAGCATGAAGATGAGAATGTAGCTGATATGCACTTGCTAATGTTATATGTTGGTATGTTGGCTAGCTACAACAGCTAGCATTAGCATCACATTTGGGGTCTGATTAGCTTATGTATTGTGTAGTTAACGTTAGCTCCTTAGACATTCTCTGTCTGGATAGGTTTTTGTTGTGTGGAGTGAACACAGGCAATATTTAGGAGCAAACTCATTGACGAAAATGGAACATGGCAACGCGGATAACAGGCACTAGAACCGGTGTGCATAGCGGTCATATTCCCGCGCCGCATTTTCGCATCGCACTGGTGAAGAATGGCTTTTAATCTTATCCGAAAATTAATTTGCAAATTAAAGAAAGATGAGGAAGAGGGGTTTGTTAATAAGTCAATGGACTCACCTAGCGAGTACCAATCCATTAACAATGACATTCTTGAAGGGCGGTTTGCCAAACAGCGCTGTGGAAAGCACCAACAGGGTGTAGAACCTATAGCAGGATAGAAAAAGATAATACACAAGGTCAGGGTAACAAGCAGGACGGAAACAGTACAACTCACTCTAGAGCTGCAATGTTTAATCGATTAGTTGTCAACTATTCCATTTACGTAATGTAATTTATGTCATTTTATGTAATAAAAGTCAAAATTCTTCTTTGATTCCAGCTACTTACTGCACATTTGTTCCTAAAGAAGATGTAAATATTTATAAATTAAAAACAGATCACATGTACAGTTTCACTCAAGACACTTCATATAATTTCCTGAAATCACTGGACACTATAATTATTAGCAATTTACCCAAGCAGCCAGGGTTTAATAGACATTAGGTGCTCCAGTGAGTACTATAAATGTGAATATTTTCTGGTTTCTTTACTCCTCTATGACAGTAAACTGAATATCTTTGAGTTGTGGACAAAACAAGACATTTGAGGACGTCATCTTGGGCTTTGGGAAACACTATTTGACATTTTATAGACCAAACAACTAATCAATTAATTGAGAAAATAATCAACAGATTAATAGATAATGAAAATAATTGTTGCAGCCCTAATTTATTCCTTCTATGAGGTAGGATTAAGAAAAAACTCATTTACTAATCTAATCCATCCATTTTAATTCAGCCATTTGCCATTATTTGATACTTATCCATTCAATTCAAAACTAAAAATGATTAAGTGTTTTAGGAACACACTCATCTGACTGATTTTATCCGTGTCCATCCATTCATGCTCTACTCTCGTCACTTCCCTCAATGAACTCAGCAGGGAGGCTCTCAATGTCACTATCCCTCATCTGTCAACTTCTTTCCATCCATCCATCCATTCAGCCACAGCCTACCATCCCCTCGTCTGGTCAATGCCTTCAGCGATGAAGTCAGCTGGGAAAGTCTCCTCAAACTCCTTCCTGTTTTCAAAGGGGTAGTGGGCCTGGGCGTAAGGCATGCTACCGCTCTCAAACCAGCAGTCGAACACCTCGGTGATCCTCCGCAGCACGCCCTTACCACACCGCGACGGGATTGTCAGATCGTCAATGCTGGGAAGAGAAAGTGTTGACAGGAGGAGGGAAAGAAAGAGAAAGGTAGTACAATTGTTAAGACAAATTGGCAGCAATAACAACTTGACCAGTCCAGTTTTATTTTAGGTTTTATTATTGCCATGGGGAGTATTTGTACACTATGTGGATCCACGGGTCTATAGGCTCTCTGGCTGCAGTCCAAAACAAGGACTTTATAATCTTTCACCGCTGGGAACGAGGTTTAAGAAAAAAGCAGTGTTGCTAACATTGTGCTGACACCCACTAGAATAAACTCAGTTATTGCTTTGGGTCATAAGCTTCAGACACAAGGATATGGATTAATTTACTCCATATACCGACTCACTCAGGTTAAGCCCATGAAAACAAAATCATTGTTTCTACAGTAAAGTTACATAAGCTGAGGAAAACAGATGAACCTGGCTGTAGAAGTTACAAAGTGTCAGCCTGTATGAGGTGCCCAATAAATATAGATTAAATTCATGTGTATGGAAAGTTCCCTTCGTTGTATTCAAAGGAAATTAACACACAGACAGCAAAACATTGACATCGTATATCAGGAATGTGTTTGGCAAAGCTCCAAAAAGAAGGAAAATAAACGAAGCACCTCACATCCACCCACGTCACGCACAAAATACCACCACGCCCCTGATCGTATAACATCCTCATATATTATATTCATTTTTGTTTGTTTAACTGGTGGAACTTGCAAAATGCAATCATTCGAGCAGCACACATAGAACCAGAGACTAGCTAGAGACTAGAGACCATCTTGTGATGGGATCACAACAGCACATATCACAGTCTTCGTCTGAACATTTACTTCTTCTGGAAATATTTGGCCTGTAAAATCATGGACTTTTGTTGTTGTCTCTGTTTTAATCGTGTTTATATTATGTTTGTTTACTGTCCCCTTTGGGGACATTAAAGTTTTCTAAGTCTAAGTCATATTCAGTAAATCAAAGGAGCAGATTTGGAAAACTTTTAAATAATGTTTCATTAATTATATTTATTCAAAAATAAAATGTTATGACGAAGAGTTCACTAATTATTTTAAAAAAAAGCTTGCTAATAATAATAATAATAATAATAATAATAATAATAATAATAATAATAATAATAATAATCATCATCATAATAGCCTAGACTACCTGCCCATTTTCCACTTCTCTGCTCAAGCCCACCTGAACCAGCTGACGCTCAGCCCTGATCTAACAGTAAGGGCTGCTGAGTTGCATCAGGTGCGTTAAAAAATCGATGGATATGTCATTAACTAGTATTGCTGTGTCACTGATTTATTTTCCACTGCTTGGGGCCAATAAACTGATGAAGATGACAGCGATGCATACGGTAGATGGGCTACTGCAAAAACACTCGCATTTCATGGATTGATTGAGTGTATATAAAATGAATATTTATAACGTAGGCAGCGACTGTCTTCTTGTAGTTATTCGCTAACTGCCTAAATATTTGTCACTGTGTGATGAACATCGTTTTATCAGTAAGTATTACGTTTATCAATAGTAAAAAAAAAAACAGTGCTGATCCAGCGACTGGTAGATGATTCTCAGTCATCAGCGATATTATTTACTGCTTTTCCAGGACGTGAACATAGTGTGGATTACAGCAGCGCCCTCGTTCTCAGGCCTATAAACTGCAGATTACACCTTTAGTAGTCTGCTGTTGGACACTAAAGCAGCTCCGCTATAGCACTCTGCTGCTCCGAAGAGCTTTGCTGCTGGGCCTATTGAGGAAGAAGAGAGTGTTGAGCAGGAATATTCCAAAAGAAGTGCACTGCTGAGTACATTTTGAGTACAATATATCATTTTTGTGGTGTGTTATTAAGATTTTGCTAAAATGTTCACAATGCGGGCTGAGCCATTATCTCTGGGAGCTGGCCACTTCACACCTTATGATGTGATGTCACAGTCTGTCCATTTAGTTGTTAGGGATCCATATATCTTTTGTATTTAGTGAAGTTCACACTGCACTTTTCAAATGCGGATTTCGAACAGCTACAGAGCTAATCAGTTATTCTTTAATTAGATATTCTTTTAATCTTGAAGACCTGCACAGGAACCCTGTAAACACACAACCCAAACACAGGAGCAGGTCGAAGGCGACTTCTTTCTCTCCCATCAATTAAAGATGGCCAACCCCATGTAAGTGATTAAAGGTAATCAGCGGATGAAGAGCGGAAGAGGAAAGTGATCTGCGTTCCACAGCACACGTCTGGTTCAGGCAGACAGGTCACATTAGAGAGGCAGAGGGCAGATTCATACACCGTCACACACATACAAGTACAGACACCCTGTCATAAACTTATCATCTCATGTCCACCCATGTCTACACACATGTCCACACACACACACAGACACACAGCAGACACACACCACTGAGTACATGTTCAGGTGGTTGGCGGATAATCTCGGTGTTTGATCAGTGGCTCACCTCTCCCGATGCAGATCAGTTACTCTGACTCCGGTCAGTTCCTCCAGTTCAGCCATGGACCCGACACACACCACCTGACCAACAAGCACACACACACAGCACAGCTTGAGTGAGCAATGTCACACAACAGCATTCACAGTTACACATTTCCTGAAGACGGAAATTAACGATTATTGCTGAAATTATAAGTTGATTAATCAATTTAGTGATGTGAAAGAAAAATCCATTAAAGCAGCAGTGGGTAGAAATGGAGCAAATATTAAAGTAAGTTATTTTTTATAAAACGGTCACTATATTGTGACAGTAGTGCATGAGACAGGTTATCTGAAAAAAAAATCATGATCCTCTGTGTCCTCCGGTGCTCCTAACGGCATCTGCAGGATTTCACAGACCGGAGGAAAACAACCAATCAGAGCCGAGCTGGAGTCTGCCGTCACAGAGCAGCTGTCAATCACTCACGAACTCCAATAAAACGGTCAAACTAGGCAGCGCTGATCAAATATGAATCAATATTCTGTTACTGTAATGTCTATTTCTTTCCACAAAGAAGGAAGAAAGAAAGTTTGTGACCCGGCAGCCATGTTGAGATCAGTTGAGGAAATACCAAGCACCGCCCACCAGCCGGAGCACAGCCAATAGGAACGCTCTCTCTCTGAGGTCTTTATGCTAAGATAACAGGCTTCTGATGGTAGTTTCATATTCACTGTACACGTAAGAATAGTATTGATTTTTTTTCATCTAACTTTTGGCAAGAAAGCATATTTCCAAAAAATGTCAAATAATTCCTTTAAACCCAGAGGAACTGAAGCCAGTCGCAACCTAATTTGAAGTTATCTGTTTAAAACCTGCAAAAGGAGCATCAGTGCGAAACCTCATAATTCTGGTGTAAATTATCACAATACAACACAAATTAAAAGTAGGCCTACTTCAGCACACTTCCTGTAACTTTACCTTAGAAACTATCGTAAAGTGTGTTACTTGGTCTCCTCAGAGAGTTAACCTGTAGGCTCTGCTCTAGTTTTACCAGGTAACATGGCCCAGATACGGCCTGATACAACCACCGTCAGATACAGAAGAAGAGTAAAAGAAGAAAGAATCCAGAAAACACAGAGACACAGAGAGAGAGAGAGAACAAAAAGAAACAATACTGAGAGATAGAAATCATACTGCCTCACGCAGACCGACAGACACGCTTGCGTACAGCTTTAGTTTTGGGTGTGTGATTTGCCGCTGAGGGGTGTGTGAAAGAGGCACCAGGGAGCGCAAGTGTTCTGGAAACAGCCACAAAGCTATTTCCAGCAAGCAGGTCGCTGGCTGTCCCTCTTTCAGCCAGGGGACCAACGCTTCATTTTTCAAACGCTCAAACAACCCAATTCTGACATCTCTATTCAGTTCAGTCTACTTCACACAGCCGGCCGGGTTTTTTGGCAACGAACATCCATAACCAGACGAACATTTATACAGTTTGGCTGGCGTCTCCGCTGTCTGCTTCTTTTTCCTCCTTCATTTATTCCCCCTCCCCCCTTTCCATCTCTCATTTTCCCCCCTGCTTGTGTATTTCACTTCCTTATTTTCTTAACCGGCTTTTCATCCTCCTCCCTTTCCTCCCCCTGATCGCCGTTTGTCTTGAGGACCTTTGAAGTCGCCTTAACCGGCAGCATGAAGAGACACCAAACACGTTTTGGTTCGTGTTCATTTGCTGTTTACATTAATGAATCATTCATGTGTTGAGTTTACAGAAGGCGCTCTGTAATAGTGCCTGAGGGGAGCTGACTCTGACTTGCAGCTCGGAGTCACGCTACACTCTCTGGTTTGACACCGTGGTCACCTCGCTCTGCCATGCCAGAAGGTCTCTCCTACACAAGCCTCCACGCACACACAAAAAAAAAGGTCCAGATATGCTAAATTATGTGTGTCAAAAAGAGGTCAGTAAGAAAAATGTTCACTCTGCCAATTTATAAGAAGAGTTGGATTTCTGTGCCCTCGCAGCAGACCAATATTCCTTTGGAGAGACATAAGACATTTTTTCCCCCCTCTCATTCCTACAGTAAATAAACGTGAGACTTATGGAGGGTTCAACTTTTCAATTAGGCCCTCTCACGCTTAGCCCGGATTGATTTGTGAGTGCTGCCAACCCTGAGAAAAGAGCAACTGTCTTGGTATTTGGTCGAGACACAGACACACCCGTGTGATCTCTGCTGAGCACAAAGACACATTAGAAGCACCAAGTTCTCTATTAAAGCATAAAAAAGTGTGTATTTGTGTTGTTTTTCCTGACCTCCTCAAAGTCGTCGCTGACCCAGAGGGGGATCGGCGTGCCCCAGTAACGGTTCCTGGAAATCGCCCAATCTCGTGCATCTCTCAGCCAGTTCCCGAAACGCTTCTCACGCACGAACTCTGGAACCCTGCCGAGACAGACAGATTATGATGAGTTTCAGTTATTCATTTAGAATATAAAACACGATTTCAACCACAAGTAGGGCGGTGTATCGGCAAGAATCTGGCGATACGATACGTATCACGATACAGGGGAAACGATTCAATGTATTGCAAAACTGTAAGCAAGGCAATATACTGCGTTTTTTTTTTTTTAATCTAATTTTAGGAAAACTGTCATAGTATAAAGAACACACCAGAAATACACCATTTCAGAATAGGCGGAAATAACACATTTGTAATGCATTTGGTTTTTGCCCCAAACTGCATGTGATTATCATAAAGTGGGCATGTCTGTAAAAGGGGAGACTCGTGGGTACCCATAGAACCCATTTTCATTCACATATCTTGAGGTCAGAGGTCAAAGGACCCCTTTGAAAATGACCCCCAGTTTTTCCTCGCCAAAATTTAGTGTAACATTGGATCGTTAACAAACCTGCTTTTTCAACAAACCTCCTTTTTTTCAAATTTTTCTATGATTAACACGTGTCCTTAGAATGTAAATAAGGTGCCAGAGTGCATTAAAAAGCATCAAAATAGAGCTTGTTTATCAAAATTGCCCCCCATACCAAAACCACAGAGCCCTTCCACATAACAAATCCCAATTTAACCCCTGCTTACCAGCAGTATATAACAAAAATTCATAATGATAATGATTAATGAAATTAACACAACCTGGACTTGGATAAGCGGCATTATCAGATAAATAGGCATGGATAAATGGATTAACCAATTAAGAATGATTTGTCCATTTAAGTTTATTTTGCCAAAATCTACACTTGCTCGTTATGAGTTGATGAGCTACTGTAGCTGGCAGTAACAGTGTTTGCTACACAGCTGAAACAAAAAAAAACTGAACAACCTCCTTCGCTCACAACCCACTGTCAGCACAGTCCCACTTATAGTTTATAAGTGGGTAATGTTTCCCCGCAGCTTGCAATCGATACAAAACCATTTTGCAATGTTACTGCGTATGGCAAGCAAGAGAAAATATGTAAGACTTTTTAATACCATCAAAGGCCTTTTTCTTAAAATTCAATGCTTTTTAAGACCCACAGATACCCTGTTAATGTAAAGTGCAATCCAATTTCTCAGAACAAGAGCAAGTATTATTTTCATGTCCATTATTATTCCTGTTGCACTGGCTTATTTTCCTCTTCTTCCTCATTTTAGCCCTAAAAATAAACTGCGCTGCTGTCTTTATGAAGCTGTAAAGGTTAACACTCCCTTCAAGGCATCTTCCTCCTCCGTACCCCTTTTCTGCTCCCCCTTTTCCTATTTTGCCTCGACCGATTTCTAGCTTTCATCCACTATCTCACAATCTCTTCCTCTCATTTTTTCCTGCCACCCCCCCCCTCTCTTGCTATGCTGGGCCGTGTTGCTCAGGAGAACAGAGCAGGGGGGGTATAAATCGTCGTCAGGATCCACGCGCTAAGCAACGAGTTCATCAATTCCCATTTGTAGGAGGCATTTCTATTTAGGCCCCTAATATATCAATTTAATGATTTTTTTTCGCTGCTGCTCACCAGCCCCCCCTCCAACACTCCTCCACCCCCCGCTCTCCCACTCTCTCTCCATGCTAAATGTAGAATTTAAAGTGTGCTGTCTTGTGCCCGAGACTCAGAGAAGAGCCATTTAACATGTACAGGCTTCTATTATAAGTCAGAGACGCTGGGGATGGATACAAGAGGGAGACGGCGGGACAGAGGTTGTGGTCAGGACCGATTGAGCGTGTGCATGATGGAAAAAAAGGTAAGGAGGATGGGAAAATGAGAAAAACAGAGAGAAGAAAAAGAGAAACTGACAGACAACGTGCTATTGACTGTTTGCTAAACCCCTCCTCCTGAACAGTGATCGTCCAATCATGGCTTAGTAACCATCACTACGCACGGCAGGGCTGTCAAGCTTTGGATTTATCCACATGTTGAAGTAGTGTGCACGGGGCTGAAGTGAGACTGACACTCCTCCGTACATGAAGAGTTTGGTTGGTGGTTTCTTTTTTCAACCCTCTCCAAAAGTGTTGGTTTGTTTGTCTGCTCTAACGTTACCTGCAAATGTTTAAGGTATAATAGGCAAGAATTTCCTAAGAAACAATGTACAGACTGATACAAATATATAAAAAGAATCCCTCTCAATTATCACTTCTTTCCCACTAGAAGTATGTAGTGGTGTCTGTATCTACAGAGACCCAACCCTCTGCCTGTATTTTTCTCTTTTCTTGTTATTTTGCTGTGTTCAGGAAGTTTCTGGCCGTCTGCAAACAGCCTTTGGGCCCCACTTGGGGATGTAACTCCCAGCCAATAACAGCACGCAGGGTTTACAGCCTGTTCAGGTCGTCAAATACTGCTGCTTTGTCACGCCTCTCGACGTTTGATACCGAGGCACAAGTCCCCCTTTAGCTCTGTCAGATACAAAGTGGCCGTATTTCACGGATGAGAACGGGAAGGGTGTTCTTATGTACATGTGCTCCAAACTCTGCACCTTCCTGCAGGGTTGTGGGGAGTTGTTCTGAGTTAGTTGTGTGTTTATTTGTGCTTTAGAACATAACCGCCATGAAACAATCAGGACAAAAACTTTTAATTTCTCTGATTCACTGCTTTGTTCTCACTAACGCCGCTCCCTCTCTTCATTCACTCTAAAGCTCTTTCGACCATCGCTGCTCTCTCTCTCCCTCACTCGTTGAGCAGAGCCAACTTTGCATGCCGTGTGTTAACAAACAGCAACCGACGACGGTTACATATTATAATGACAATTGTCATTTCATCCGACAGGATTGACAGTTGCCGGCTAGAAATGAGAAGCCTTCTATTGTCTGCCATTGTCTGAAATCAAGGACCCATTGTTTCAAAAATGACTAAGAATGACTAAGAATTTCAAAGTGATTTAGCAAACAGTCGAGTTTGAATCAAAGAGGCAGACAAAAGACAAAGAAAAGAAAAGTGGAGTAGAAACTGAGAAAAATGTCTGATTCCTGCCTAATCCAACCTGAGTCATTTTGGGACCAGTCACTCAACACCACATTTTGTTCTCACTTATGGTCAAGAATTACGTTCTGCTTTCTGCACCTTGAGCCTCAAAGGAGACCAGCTCCCCTTGCGAGCACTCATTAATTTGGTTCTTAATTTATTCAGACAGACAGACATCTGGAGAAATCAGTATGAACCTGCTCAATATATACTTAGCTTGAGTCTACCCACTGCACCATTAGACGAAAGAGAGAAAAAATGAACAAATCACTTTGAGAATATGGTAACTAGCACTTTGCTTTCTGAAGGATTCTTTTAAGTCTTGCATCAGCGAACATGAACTTCATATAAAAGTACTGAGCTCTGCAAGGATTTTTACTTTTTTTTAAGTTGCTGATGAGCTGGCAACCCCCACAGACCGACGGAGAGACAGACAGCCAATCTTCCTGAGGTTACAACTCAAGTATGAAAGTGGAGTCTAATCAGAAAGAAAGAAAAAAATCTTCTTTTAACAAAATCAAATAATTAAGGTTGGAGAATAAGCTTAATTAGAAAGCTGCATAAGAGCATCACCCTGCAGCCACACAGACACGGGGAGGAAATAGGTGCGTATATACTTTAGGTATAATTCCCTGAAGGCTCCACAAGTATAACTGCTACATCTATCATTCAAAATTGTAATGACTTAACAGTGACTCTTTAGACATGCAGTCATTATAAATGCTTCATCATGTTCACAAATATGTTAAATTTCTTTGCATTCTACTCTGAAACAACTTGATTAGAAATGTGATCAGCAACAATTTTGATAATCGAGTAATTGTTTAAAGTCATTTTTTAAAGGTTCTACTATTTGATATTCACAGCATTAATATAGCCGCAAACAACTATTGTCTATGTAAAGATATAGAGAAGTAATGTCTACCTGAGTAGAGAATGAAGTCTCTCTCCCTCTGTGTGTGTGTGTTGTAATCGGAGCTTCTCCTTGCCTGTTTACATCGCCGGACCGCATGTGAGTGTGCCCCACCGGCTAGCTTACGGCCACAGCTTTGCACTGCTGTCACACGGTGGTTACAGCTGATAATGCCGTTCTGACCGATGGCGCGGTCGTGGAAGCATAGCGTCCACCCGTCCGGTTCCACCCAAGAAAAGGTTAACACTGTCAGCTCCGTCAGCACTGTTGTCGTTGTTTTCACTGTTAGCGCTGTTAGCATCGTTAGTTGTGAGTCGCCGGCTCAGCCATCGCCAAGTTGAGAGCCGTTGAGAGGCAAAAGAAATGCTCTAATTTCCAAATTCAATAGTTTAAGCTTCTCAAATGTGAATATTTGCTGGTTTTCTATAATAGTAAATGGAATATCTTTGGGTTTTGGAGCTTTGATCAGCCGAAGGAAGCCACCTTGGGCTCTGAGAAACTGTCATCAGCATTTTTCGATATTTTCTGACATTTTATAGAAATGAAAAAAATAAACTGGCAGATAAATCCATAATGAAAATAATCATTAGTTGCCCCATTCAACTTAAAAAATAACACCACAACATACTGCAAATGACTTTAACATATATATATATGGACATGGTCGTCCTGTATTACATACAACACTTGTACCCCTCAGATAAGGAATATAGCCTTTAAAGTGGTGTGTGCGTTTGTGCCGGTCTCTGTGTACATGTGTGTGTCTCTGCGTCTTCACCTTCCTAGCGGCTACTCATTCATCTCAGTTTGACAGTCCCATTACCAGAGGCAGCTACTGTGGCTCAGAAAAGAGCACTGGGAGCACCAGGGGTAATACCACTTAGCAAAGCCATCAAGCTGACGCTTACTTTTGCTCCACGTTCTGCATTCACGATTAGCATCATGTTTTCTATAAAACATCAGTCCCATGTTCATCATAAAAAAAAATGCATTGATGAGGATTTTAACCCCATTTAATGAAAAATAGAGAAAAATTCTTGAAACAGCTATGATGCACGGTAATACAAAGCTGTCCTGCAGAGACAAACAACTTGACGTGGTCATGCAGAATCGCAGTAATTGTTTTGGGACTGCTGTCTGTCTTGTTTTGATGTATTTTAGACCATTTGAAACTAATAGCTGCCAATTCACTGTCACTTAGCACCAAGGTAGTTACAGTATAAGCAGCCTCGGAAAACAGCTTACCAGTAGCATTTGCTGTTGTTGTCCAGTAGTTTCTCCACCATGTGCTCCACTCGAACAAACCAACTGGGGACAGCTTTGTAGATCAGGGGCGTGTCAGACCTAAAGGCACATAAATACATCACATAAAACATAAAGCTATAACATACTGGCTTAAAAGAGAGTTAAATATAATATTCAAAAGAATTTCTAAAAATTACATTTCTGAGACAAATCATAATTCATGGAGCAAGCCATTTGCTTTCTGGTTGGACTTAAACGATTGTTAAGTAAGGGATAATATACAGCGAGCCGGTCATTGTTGTGAAATAAGCCCCAACAGCGCGAAGCGGAGGGGTGGACCCCGGCACAAAGTGTTGTCCTAAAGAGGTTTATTTCAAAATAATGACACGCGAGCTGTACATTACCCCGCTTATTACATGGCTACTTACTTAAAAAAAAAATCTATAATTTGACACAAAAAGAGCAGCGCCCATAGCAACGGTCCATTATATATAGCAACAGTCTACTATAAAGAAATAACAGACCGTAGAACGCCGTGATTGACCAATCAGAATCGAGAATTAAAACAAAACCGTGTAATAATAGCACTTTTGTTTTATTTTGTCCTGCTGGTGATCTGCTGTAATGACCACTGAATAAATAGGTGGCAGTGTTTTTAGTCACGCTAGCAGCATGGCTCTAGGAATGACGATGTCACTTGGTCAGTCAGTCCACCAATTTGGTTCATACTGAAATATCTGAACAACAATTGATCATTCATGGTGACCAGAGAATAAATACTAATGACTTTGGTGACTTTTCATCTTGCACCTTCTTCAGGTCAAAATTTAAATGTGTCCAAAGGTTTGATTTATCACCAAATACCTGCAGAAACAACGACATTCCCCTCAGTCTCAGTCAACCTCACAGATCAACGTATCCTTGTGATATCTGACAAAGTTATTTTTGTTTTCCTACGAATGTCCAGCAACACGTGTCAATTTCTGCTCGTTACATACATACCGTCTTTTCAAAATAAACTTCCGTCTTCAAAAGAAACCACTTGGTTAGGTTTAGGCAACAGAACTACTTAATTAGGTTTAGGAATTTTTTTTGGTTTGGGTTAAAATAACTACGGAAGTGCCGTAACTTTAGTGCGGAATTTACATGTCAAATAAATCAACGTTGACTTCTGGTTCAACAAAAATTAAGTTGAAATATGTGTTCTGAACACATGGTCAGTAAGTGAAAATAAATGTGAAATCTAAATCTATATTCTATTAACCTGTTTGACTGCTTGTTGCCTGATATGTAAGGGATAATATACAGCGAGCCGGTCATTGTTGTGAAAGAAACCCAGACAGGGCGATGTCGCGTCGGGGTCTCTCATCGCCCTAAAGAGGTTCCTTTCACAACATGAAATGTGAAATAAACCCCAACAGCGTGAAGCGGAGGGGTGGACCCCGGCGCAAAGCATTGTCCTAAAAGGGGTTTATTTCACAATAATGACCCCCTAGCTGTACATTATCACAAATATTACACAGCTACTTATTTAAGAAATCAATAATTTAAAAAACGGTCCACCAGAGTCCGCCTTGCAGGTGCTGAGTGGTTAATAACGCGACTGTTTCATCTCTACGAGTCCTCGTCTCCTCGTGGCTCAAAGAGCACATCTCTGCATATTTACTGGGTTAATTAATCCTGCTCAGGTCAGCCTGCAGCTGCTCCAAGTGAGACAGTAATTTAGTCTGCTCAAAAAGTTTGTGTGTTTGTGTGTGTGGGTCTGGATGTGTCTACTAGTTATAATGTAATAATGTGGGACCTTGAGGTTATGTGTGTGTGTGTGTGTGTGTGTGTGTGTGTGTGTGTGTGTGTGTGTTTGTGTGTGTTTGTGTGTGTGTGTGTCACCACGCTGACATTGGCTTAGTGAATTGATTCTGTACAGAGACCACAAAACCTCTAATGACGTCCTGGTCTGATGCTCCTGAGGGAGGCACGAGCACAGAAGAACCTCAAACCTTTTAAACACTAGACTGAACATTATGTCTTCCAACACTAGATAAGGCTGCCTGTATTGAAGTAGAAAATACAATATTTAATTTGTACGGGTTAACATCTGATCGCTGACCCTGACTTCCAGCAGGTGGGGTTAATCTATAACCGTTGGGTCCACAGTGGAAGAGGTAAGCTGTTAGTCTTAAATGAGTCGTAAGGAGCCACTCAGGGGTAACATTAGTTTGTCTGTTTGTCTCACCTCCAGCAGAAGGGGTAACTATGTTTGAAGCTGCTGGCATTGACGAGGCGACCCTTCTCCTTCAGCCACTTGATGATATGCTTGTCAGCATCCTATAAAAGAAGGCAAAAACAACAGAAATGCTTTACCAAATGCAGCTTTAAAGATTAACAGCTGTGTTTCAAGGTCTCTGTGGTTAAAGTTCCCATGTGGTTGGGTGCACCTGCAACTACACCCATCTGTGATGTCATAGCGTGCATCACTGCTGCAATGTTAGTTAACGCACTGGAGGTCAGTCAGCAAAAACAAGATTTTCAGTTTATGTAAAATTGTTTAAACATGAAGAAGACGGTGAATATTTAGGGATGATACTAAAAATCAGATTATGAAAGTACATTTGCAACCCAAGCTCTTTTGCATCTCACTATTTTTCTGCTCACTTTCTATTAATAGAAACACTTTCAAGCTGCCCCTGCCACAAGTGGACCCTGATTACTAGAACCTGCAGTTCTTCATGCAGCAAACCTTCTTTACAAATAAAATATATATTTTTTATTTTTTATCATGTCTTTTTTATTTTGCCCATGGCTCATGATATTATTCACATAATATTAATATCATATTTAGTATGCATGTTGTCAACCATATTTTAAACCGCAGTGGAAAAAATAATTGGATGACACCACACCATTTTATGCATCTAAGAATTTAACAGAATTTAACAGTGCTTAATTAAAAACACTATATAATATTGGTCTTAAATAATTTCAAAATAATTACTATTTTCTTGCCCTTGTTCTGTAAAACTCTTCAGATCAAGACAATCTGGTGTATTTATAATGTGCAGTAAGGCAAGGCAAGGCAGCTTTATTTGTAGAGCACATTTCAGCAACAGGGCAATTCAAAGTGCTTTACACAAACATTTAAGAACATTGCGACAAAGTGCAAAAGAACATTAAGACATAATTAAAACAGTCATTAAAAACGTTAAAGATTAGAAAATAAAAACAAGCTAAAAATAAAAGATATGATCAAAGCTAAAATAGAGTATAACACACAAGAGTAAAAGCTCTAGTGCAGTATAAGATAATTATTTGGTTTAATAAAAGGCAGCAGCAAACAGGAAGGTTTTAAGCTTCATTTTAAAAGATCTCAGAGTTGGAGTTGGTCCTGCAGGTTTGTGGAGCTTGTTCCAGATATTTGGTGCATAAAAACTGAACGCTGCTTCTGCATGTTTAGTTGTGACTCTGGGGACACTAAGCAGACCTGATCCAGATGACCTGAGAGGTCTGGATGGTTCAGAACATAGCAGAAGATCAGTACAACTACATCTGAACTTATTACTAGTATTAGTTAAAATATATTATATTGTATCTCATGTATTATATATACATTAATAGTAGTAGTAGTAGTATATTCAGTACAGACCAGTGGTTCCCCTGTACAAGAGCAACTTATAATAAGATGTTCACTCAGCAATTGGTCAATTTTTTAGCATTTGTACTTTATTTCTTGTATTCAAGATAGGTGCAAAGTGAAACCACACCATGGTGAAACTACTGGAAGTTTGTTGCTATGGCTAGAGTTAAGGCAATGCATTTGTCCTACCATTCCTTTATCACTAGGTAAACATTTTATATTTTTCATTTTACATTTCCTCATTCAGGTGAGAAAGCTCTGGGTCCTTGAATGCACTGTGGCTTTATGTTTCCCTCTAAGAGAAACCAAGGTAAATTCACGGCTAAGGTCACGGTCTGCTCACAGTCAGGAATGATAAATACCACCAAAGAGAGTTAGGGAGAAATTGTCTGTTTTGTCATCCAGCTCATTGTTTATGGCAAACAATCTAATATGCAATCAGCCCTGTGCCTTATCACACACTATTTCATCTCCCTTCTAACCAAGCTCCCGGTGCAACTCACAGGAAGCTCATAAATATGACTTCTAACCAAGGTGTTTGGCAGACTGTTGGTCGTGACCTCTTTGTAGAGAGAGAAGAGTTTTAGACTTTCTCAGCCAGGAGTAAATTTTGTTAAGCCCTGACCCGGGCTCATTAAAACATGAAAGAGCACCTGTGATGTGGAGATTCATTGGAACTTCGCCTGCAACCAAATGAGAGTATTTCACCACCTGGCCAATTTAGTATAAACAAGGGTTACTCCATATATTTACTAGATTACTCACACGTATGTGTGACTCTTTTTAGAATCTCTTTGTGACAAAGCATAATTACACAGCAGAGTTTCTGGTTCCAATACAGTCAGTATCTCGTGTAATAGTTTTAACTACCCCAGCTGAAGTACCAGACCCAGCCTGCCCAACGCTGGATTCACACTGCCGTTTTATTCTTTAGTGGCACATTCAGTATTTAGAATTTATATACGGGATAAAGCAAAAAGCAAAATACTAAAATAAATGTAATTTACTAGGCCAGACTCAGTAAAAACTGTAGGTTAAAACAATGGTAGAAGAAGGTAACGAGAGAGAGAGCGTTATTACAGAAAGAGACGAAGTAGACCAGAAAGAAAAGACATCATTAAAGAGGACAACAGGTAACTCAGGAGAAAGGAAAAAGAGATCCATGCATGATTTTTGTATGCACTCACTTCAATCTTTATTAAGTAAAAGTTGGTCAACATTAGTGTAAATGGTCAATACTTGTGTCTGGTCAAAACATTTGGACTAACCAGTGGGTTCTGTAAAGACCAGGTAAAACACTGATCATATCTGTGGAGCTGTGACGCATCACAGCACGACAAAAGTGTTTTTTTGTAAAGGAGGTGGGATCCTAAAGGTGGATCAAGGAGGAAAGTGAGCAGATGTAGGAAAGGGAAGTGACAGAAACGGTGAGAGAGGTTTAACAGTGGGGTTGATTTGGCAGGAAAAAAAGGAAGGTGATGTAGGAAAAGGGAATAACTAAGGAGACCGGAGGGCCGAAAAACATGAACCAGGGGGGTACTGGAGGTGTCGGGGTAGAGCTGGTTAGGAAAGGAGAAGGACTGGAGGGTTGTTTTGAGAAAATTATGTAAAATTTAAAGTATGAAGGATTGGGAGGAAATGATAGGCAAGCAGACATTGTAAGCAAAGACGTAAGGATAACGGGGTCAGGGTGTGGCAATAGGGTAAGAAGGGCTGGGTACCGAGCGAAAAGTGTCTGTAGCTGGTTTGGTCTGATTTGTGATCTTGTTTACTTATTGTTTTGATCTTTTGACTTCCTGATTTGAATCAAAACTCTGGGAAAGCCGCAAACTCATAAGTCTTTCTTTGGGGGGGATGTTTGCCTGCAAGCAAGCAGCTCACTAGAGTAGGTATGCGTTTTCCCTTTAATTTACTGAATCAAAATTTTGACAATTTTAGAATAAAAGTTCTTTCCAAAGAACATGTGTTTTGACAACATTTTACATTTGATATCATCTGATATAAAAAAAAAACGTTTTTGTTGAAAAAACACATTTCTCAAAGTCAGATTTTAAGATTATTTTGTCCTCTGTACTGAAACTCAGGTCCCAAATCGGCACTGGTATCGAAACATTTCAAACAATACTCAGTCCTTGGAGTGAGGAGGGTAAAGTAAGGGAAGAATGGGTGAGATAGGGGAAGAATCTTTTTAAACAAGTATGAGCTGATCTCTCCTCTCCGCTCCACGATGCTCTGCTGGTCTTCTCTGTGGCTGCTTTGGACTCCTCTCATCCCGGATATTTAGGCATCTTTGGCAATTCCAAGCCTAGACTCCTCCCCTTCCAGCAGCTTCCTGTAGGTGGCGATCTCCGCGTCCAGCTTGAGCTTAATGTGCAGCAGTTCCTGGTAGTCTTGGAGATACTTGGTCATCTCCAGTTTGGTTTCGCAGAGCTGGGTCTCCAACTGAGCGATGACGCCCTCGAGGCTCCCCACTTTATCCATGTGGGACATCTCCATGTCCTCCAGCTGCTGCTCCAGGGCTGAGTTGCGAGCCCGCATCCCGTCGATCTGGTTCTGCAGCTCTGTCACTTGGGTGTGGAAGGTCGTAATCTCGTCTTTCATGGCCTTCATTTGCTCCTCGTTTTTGCCGGCGTGCTCCTTGAGGGTGTCAAACTTGCTCTTGTACCACTTCTCGGCTTCCTGGACGTTGCGGGCGGCGACGGATTCGATTTCTGCGCGCATGTTGCGCAGATAAGCAGCCAGGTCAGGCCGATCCCCGTCCAGCTCTGCGGTAATCTTTGAGTCCTCGATCTGCTTCATGAGGTCAGCCACCTCTTCATCATGCAGCTTCTTGAGGAACTCTATCTCGGCCACCAGTTGCTCTATACGCTTCTCCAGCTCGGCCTTCTGCAGCGTGGCGCTGTCGACGTCCTGGCGAAACTCCCTCAGTATCATCTCTGCCTCCTCTTTGAGTGCCATCTCCTCCTCCAGCTTTAGCCTCCACACTTCAACCTCTTCTTCAATGTAGCCGCGCTCGATATCAGCTGCTCCCTTCTCATTAGTCAGGGCCTCGATCAGCTCCCGCACCTCTTTAAACTTGAGCTCGTATTCTTCTCCGATGCCCGTGGGGCCGCCCTTGTAGCGGTTCTGCAGCTCAGCCAGCTCAGCATGAAGAGCGGCGTTTCTCTGCTCCAGTGCCTGGACCTTCTCGATGTATCCTGCAAACTTGACGTTGAGTTCCTGCATCTCCTCCTTCTCGTTGGCATGTTGCTGGTGTATCTCTGTGCCCAACTCGACGGCGGTGCTGCGATAACCGGCGCGCCCCCGGCTGTCATATGAGGATCCACGGCAGCGGGAAGGCGACGGGCTCTGAACCCTCACTCTGCCGCCGGAGCCGCTGACCTGCAGGCTCTTCTGGGTGTAAGATGCGGCTCTCATGTTGTGTAAAATACCGGGTTTGTTTTTTCAGTTTACAAGAGGAACAGCTGCTCTCTCGGCTTCTCTTTGTGTAGCCCGCGTCGCGACTGACGCTCCCACAGATCGCCTCGGAGTTTTTATGCGGCAATAAAGAATGTCTCGGACAGCCGTGAAACTCGCGCTCGGTTTGAACATATTTCAAAAGTGGATTATGACAGACTTACAGAGAACTGTGGCTGCATGCTCTTTATTAGCTAACGCTGTACTGTTACCGGCCAGGACGGGTCGAGTCCACTCCCTGGCCTTTGCGCCAGGATGTGAAATAGTGAAGAGACCATGTATGACGGCTATTTTTCATTTTCTATCCACTTAGGATGGTAATGAAGTTGGGTGTGACATGGAGGGCACTCAGTGCACTGGTAAACAGTGACAAAGTGCTTTGGCAGCAGGTTTTCCTGCACAACTTTGTGAAACTGCTCTGACGCCGATTCCCTTAACTCTCTCCACATCAATGAACAAGTCGTGCACCTTAAGTATAATTTTAAATTACATTAGAAAAACATGATGAATATTTCATATTCTTATCTCAGTTACCACCTAACATAATTATAAAAAAAAACATTAAACCTATGATGAAATAGAAAGGGCACACTTCAGTGCAACTGTTCAGAATGAAAGAGGAAGAAAATCATTACAGAGAGATGTATTCTCCAGATATAAAGAGAGGAAACGGAGAGGAGAGAGTGGGTGCCCAGAAAGCATTTAAATTAAATGCTGAATTAAAGCAGCTATCAGTATCAGTGGAGGGTTTTATCCCGTGTATCATACCAGTGGCTCTTACCAGGGGTGGAAGGCTGAAATGTCTGCTAACCCTGATCTACATGTAAATGTCTGATGTGTCACTCACTTTGACATACTGTCCCGCGAAGTCAGTGACCTCTGAAGTGAAGCAGCCCGAGGCGTCCACAGGGCAGATAGGAGCCTGGTCCCTCTGGATGATCTTGTATTCGGTGCACACCCTGTGATCATCCTACAGAGAGAAGAACACACAGTGTAAGAGAGAGGCTATCTGTATTATCCAATTCTATATTTATTACTAAAGTAATTCACTGCAACAAAAATATAAATTGTAACTAAACTGGTCGACTAATCGATTAGTTGAACAACAGAAAATTTATTAATTTATTTACAAATTCTGATAATCTATTAATTGCTAAAGTAATTTTTTTAAACAAAAATACATGTGAAAATACATACAGAGTATGAATGTAAACAGAACTTTCTTGTATTATTCAGTTTGTCAATTACAAAGAAAATAACTAAATTAAGTTGGGAATAAATAACATTTCCTTATTCTCTTAGCTGTCTCTTCAGTGGACAACCTGTGTCCTAATTTGCTAATTTTCAAAACGGAAGCCTTACATACTGTAGATATCGCTGTTTTACTTGTTGGGTTGCCAAATGGCTGACATTTTGCTCGCCCTGACTACCGTTACACTCTCCACTAGCAACGCACTGTTGTTATTTGCTATCATCGTGTGACAAACTACCTGTAACCAGTTCTTCTTCGCTGCTCCAAAACAGTAGCTGCCGGTGGCAACCGTGACACATCCAGGGTGACAGCACAGTGAATGCCACTGTTTTGGAGCGGTGAAGAACAATTGATTTCCAGTTAAAGGAGTTAATAAATGATGGTATCGGATCGGTGCAGAGACTGGCGTACTCACCGACACCTGATCCCGAATTTTGGGCAGTATCGGACGAATTTCGATACTGGTATCGGTATCGGAACAACTGTAATAGTAAAATGAATACCTTTGGGTTTGAGACCGTTTGTTGTACAGAACAAGCAGTTTGTCAGATTGGGCTTTAAAAAATTGCGGTGGGCATTTTTCACTGTTTTCTGACATTTTATGGATCTAACAACCGATTAATTGAGAACATAATTTTAAGATGAATTAAGAATGAAAATAATTGTTAGCAGCCCTAATTATTACAAAGCCATGTACTGTAGCCTATTATTACATCTTGAAAATGTTAATTAACTTATATTATCTTAATATCTTGATACAGTGACCCATTTATTTCAAGTTAATGTCCTTTGTTTCAATAATATTCTCCAAAAGATCAAACTGTATATGAAAATAAGTAATTATCTAACCCCCTGTGGCAGCCAGTTTCACCAGTTTAAAGATATGTTATGACTCCATATTAAATTCCTTGTTGAGCTGGATACTTTTTGCAGTGTTGAAAGAAGCACTAGTGGCATGTGACAGCTGTGCATGAAAAATCGGAGTACGGTCCGGCTGTAAATGTATTTTGTATTCAAACACCCTGTCAAGATCCATGATGGATGGCTCGCAGGGTCATTTCACATCCAGTCATAACAACATAAAATTTGAGAAATATAGTTTGGCGGCGCATTTCTTCTCACTGTATATCTTCAGAGGAAATGCAGCTGTGTTTCTGATCTTCACCGACCAATCAAAGTGAATTTGATCACTAAATATTTTTTTTTTTTTGCTAGAAGTTCATTGAAGTGTTACCAAATGAAAAAAAATACAACATTTAAATGAAAATGTTGGTGGGGAGGTGAAGGGATTACTGTACAGCCCCGTAGGGACTGAGCTGCAGTGAAATAAGCAGAGTGTGCAGAGGAGGAAGCTAAGACAGAGAGAAAGACGAGTGCGTATCCACAGCTGGCTACAGCCACGGGGGCATCCATCTGCCCTTGACAAGGACATCTAACCTATTAGCAATGACCCAATACCTCTGATGGCACTTCAACACCGGCCTCTACACTGTAGGAACACCTTGATACTGTAGCATTCAATACAAATAATTCACAAGTCTCTTTAATAACCATACACGTCAATGTGAAGTGACTACACACAGAAACATGGTACCCATGAGAGTATTCTACATTTATTAAAAACATAAAATTATGTTAAGAAGGTAGAGGGTTATTAAAGACAAAACGCTTAATTAAAAAGGGACGGCATGTACGTATTTACACGTATAAACGTTTTTTAGTGCAAATATGTGGACAGGTTGTAACCTAAACTAAAACTAAAATGCTTGGCGACTTTCTGGGTTTCCTCTATCAGCCTGTAGACTGCTTTTAATGTGAAGATAGTGAGCCGTTTTTTCCGGCAAAATCCAACGGATGTGACATCATTCGCGCTTGTGAGTGCCTTTACTCTCTTCAGCTCTGCTACATGGCTAACAGGAGCCAACGATAGCTAACGTTTGGTTAGAAATGGAATGCGCTAATGCCAACAACTCAGACTCCAACACAAACTCCATGCAAGCACAAAAAAAACAACAACAAAGTTATATCTAGTGAAGCCCATTTTGTGAAAAAGGAATGTGACCGACATCGGTGGGAAAACTAGGATCAACATCGGCCGGGTCTTTGATTCATGGAGGGACTTGTGTTTGGTTTTGGGAATCAAAACGGACTCCGAGCTGGCAAAATTCCTATTGGACAGGTCAGCTGACATTACTGACAAGCATGTGGAATATATTGTGATATTGTGGTTTTAGCTGTCAATCATGTTCAGTCTCGCGTGTGTCGCTTCACTGTTTTGACCGTTGCTCGCTCGTGTCTACGTAGTGCGAGCACAAGCGCGAGCAACAGGGCGCTGACTGTCATTCACTTATCATTCACGGCCACAAGTGTGGCAATTTCTGATTCTTACATCTAGCCCCTTTAAATGATTTCCCCAAACGGGGTCATAGATCTCAAGACCAGTGGGTCCTGATTAGTCTTGATTAAATGTGCTGGCTTTGAGATCAAGTTTTAAACCACCAATCTTATCAATAATGAATACAAATCTTATTGTTATTAATCATTTGTTAGTGTCAAGAACAAATATTAGTTTAGTCCTTTTGTAAAATGATATATAAACCAAGGCTCCAGTATACAGGAGCTACACATGTGATGACTAAAGGCATGATTAAAGCAGTGCCACTAGAGGAAATACATGCAAATGGGGAAAACATGTTGACCACTTTCACCACGACAACAAAAAAAACCCTCTGCAAATTTCAGAAAACATAAACGAATACAGAAATAGAATAAATCGGTAAAGGCGATGCTTCTAGGAGGGACATGAAAGACTAAACCGGTCTGGATGCACTTTTTTAATATAGGATGGCAGGGAGGCCATCCACAGAGTCACGCTCGACAAAAGGTGACCTTGTTTTCCTCCAGAGTGTGCTCCATATGAGCGTCTACAGGACTGCATAAATAAGCTTACTAGAAGCAACATTTCAGAAGTACATTTCTCAACTTCATTCCAAATCACTCGAGGAAGTGAAGTACATTATAATTAAAAAGGAGGAGTGTGAGCCTGACAAGAGGCAGTTGGAGCGTCGTGACAGTGACAGAAGGGAGCAGGATCAACAGCGGCACACAGTAAACTCAGCCCCCACAGTTCACTGTATACCTGTGCAATTCTAAACTTTGAAAAAGCTTGATGTACATATTACACTCTGTTAGTCTCTGCCTTGTCCTAATCTTTGTAGTCTTGGTTGGTATGGGTCTTCATTGAGAGTCTTAACTACCAGGCTTATGTTTATTGCCTGACCCACACTGCCTGCGTGAGCAGCGTGTGGCGGCTCTCTCGCTGAACGGCTGCTGCTGGAACGCGTGTGGTGTCCACACAAGATAGCGTTGCTTTCTTTCTACATAGAGTTTGCCTTTCATAATGGCCATTTCATTGCATTACAAATGTAATTTATTTTATTTTAGACAGAAAAAGGTTGAGAAGTGTGTGCTCACTTGTAAATAATAATAATCCACAATAGAGTGCTGCAGGAATGAGTCCTGAAACCCAGAAATGAGTTACCATTTTTGCATTTCCGGTTCCCTCGTGTCGAAATAAATGTTTTTTTTTTTCAATGGGTTTTTAATTACATGCCTGAAATAAGGTCTGTGGTTAAATGCTTAAGAGAATTTAACGTTTTGTTCTACGACATACCCCACTCGTGTATTCTGAAGCTTTTAAGTATCTTAAAAAAGGCGGTTGCTAACAAGTTAAATGACACTACTTAACTGCATCACGGCGAACACTCATGTGGGCTGTGTGGCTGCTCTAACCTGTCAACATGGGCACCGAAATAGAAAGCAAGAGATTCCACGATGCACACGTGCTGCTCAAGCAGGAAGTGTGGCCCGGGCATAAGACTCTGATAAATTGTCAAAGTAAATCCAGACCATCCGTCCGTTATTCATTGATACTGGTCTAGAAATTGATCACAATATTTTTTTTAAAGACTTGTTAGTCTGTGTTAATTCACTTCTGTTAGCAATTTTCATATCATGCTATCATACACTTGTGTACGTTTGTTAAACTACAGTAGTGGTGCTGACCACTGATTACCACTAAAGGGTAATTTATATGGTCAAAATGCTAAACAATTGCTAGCCTGTGCTTCTAATAATTTGAACATGAATATCTTTGGGTTTCTTTGGTCACAAAGAGAATTGTGAGGGGCATTTTTTTTTGTTTCTGACATTTTATAATCAAAAGATTTATCTCTTGATAAAAAAAAAAATACACAAAGCTGGAAAACAGTGAAAGACCACACTCACAGCTCCAAAGTATGGTGCCTGGTGGACGACTCCTGTGCCCTCTTCCTCCTTGACGTAGTTATCCAACACCACCTGGAACGCTCCTTTCTCCCCACACTGAAGTGAAACGAGGATGAGGAGAATTGGATGAAGGCGAGCGAGCGGTGAGGAAGCAAAAGATAGCGATAGATAGATAGATAGATAGATAGATAGATAGATAGATAGATAGATAGATAGATAGATAGATAGATAGATAGATAGATAGATAGATAGATAGATAGATAGATAGATAGATAGAGATTAAGAGACAGATTTAAAGAATGTAAACAGAGATGCCAATTTGATGTCAGTCAGGTAATTAAAGTGAGATATAGGTCCGTCTTCATTTTGTGGCAAACAATATATAAACCTGTGAAATAGCCAGGAATACAAACACAAACTACAAACCTTGGCAAAGTATGGGAAGAGAGGCTTGTATTTCTTCCCTTTCAGCATCTTTCCGGGAAATCTAAAAACACATAAAACACCTTTAAAGTTCAATATCTGTAATTCACCTTTATTTACTCAATATTTTTTCTCTAAACAGTATCCTCTGACTGTCAAGCTATTGATACTGCCCAACCCTCTGATGGGTGGAGGTTGTTGCAGCCTGACAGGAAGACTGCAGACACTACTGACAACTCCTCTACATATTTACAACTAAGAGTCTTAGCGTCTAAAGCCGTGCTAGCATGCTGTGAGACTGTACTTCAACACAGCGGTGCTTTGAGCTAAATGCAAACTTCGGCATGCTGACATGCTGATATTTAGCAGGTATAATCTTTAGTATTTTAATATTTGCTAAGTAGTACACACAAGTACAACTGATGGGTGATGAAAATGTCATTAGTTTAGCAGATATTTGGTCATAAACCAAAGTGTTGGTTAAAGAGTTAAAAGGGACTATTTGTAACTTTCAGAAATGCTTCTTAACAGCGACACCTGTGGCCGTGAAATCAACGAAAGTCAGCGTCGGGCTCGCGCTTGCTCGCTCTAAATATACCTGAACGAGCATCGCTCAAAACAGTGAGGCGATACACGTCAGCTAAACCCACAATATCACTCTATATTTCAGCTGCTTGGTAGTAATGTTAGCTGACCAGACCAAGGTCTCTCCATGAACATGATTTAGATCTGATCCTAGTGTTGGCTTTTCCTGCCTCACCCTCCTGCGCCCGCAGGGAGACACCGGCAACCGGAGCCTCTCCTCCGCTGCCTGCTTGCATTCACTGACACAGCGCGCACCAACAGAGGTTTTCCGTGTCTTGTGAAGTGACGAGCCTCCGCAGAGAGAAACGTGAACCGTGACACCGGCACCCGGTGTCTCCCTGCGGGTGCAGGAGGGAGACGGTAACGTTTCTCTCTGGAGGAGCTGCAGCATTTATTTCTGACCAAACATCCACTGTACATTCACTAGATATTCTCAGAGCTAAACTAACTCTTCTGCAGTGTGGAGTGAGCGCGCGTTCACGTCTAGAGGTGGAGCGAGTACGCGAGAACGCGCGCTCTGTCTGGGTGAAGGCGAGCAGGCAGAGGAGACGAGGCTCCCGTCACACGCGAGCGCGCATACGCGAGCCCGCATGTGTGCCGACCCGCTACATTTATACGCTTACAAAGTTACAAACAGTCCCTTTAAGGGATCACCAAACAACACCGACATCCTGAGGAGAACCTAAATGTGTCATGGCAATCCATCCAACGACATTTGTTGAGACATTTCACTCAAAAACAACAAAAATCATCCTCATAATTGTAGGAGGTCTCCATCAATAAAAACTAAATATGATTTTAAGGAGGGTTAGTGTAGTAATAATACAGCAATGTATAATGTTATAATGTATAATACAGAAATTTAGATGGCAGTTCTAAAATGTTTATTTTACTATTTTTTTTTAAAGAATGATAGCCAGCATCATAATAATGTGTTGTTCTCAAGGTTGAACTAAATATGCAAAATGCAGGATTTACATAATTTCAGGGTGTGTTTGTTTGTTTTTTGACTTTGTGTCCCTCCACCGGTGAAACCAAACCTGTACCCTTGTGACGCTGGGTGATCCAAAGCTATTTAGAACAGCTTCAATATAACATAGAATATAAAAAATGAAATGTTATAGGATATGATATGATTCCTACTTGAGCATTCCCATCATTTTTATTTGGTTATTAGGACAAAACGTTTAAGTCAGTCATGATACGCTGTTTTTGTAATTATCACACACAAATAAAGACGTCTCTGCCTCCGTGTATGGAGACTTTGTCCTTGTAGAAGAAGAGGCATCAATCAGTGAAGACATTAACATGCCTTCTTTATTGCCAGATAATGCGTTCAATATATGGGATGAGTGGGTATAAATCGTGCCTGGAAATGTGCTCCATCAGGTTTTCAGTATATTCTGTATCCTCTTATTCATTCAGCTGTTTTCTTTAATTCACATTGCCTCATTTTGTCCCTGCTTCATTCTGCAGAATCATGTACCAGAATCAACCACTGAACTGGGAAATTGGGGAATTTGAATTGCTTTGTGTTGCATATACGACACACAGCTGGTAAAATGCACATCTGCTAATTCGGTAACTTTATCCTCATCTTTTAACTCTGGAAGTTATAACTCAAGAGAAAACCTTTCACGGTAACTGTGAAACACAAGTTTGACGCTCACTCAGAGACCATAGCTAGGTGTGAATTCAGTGTATATCAATTAATATTATTATATTAATATTAAGGTTAATAAGGAGAGTGGGGGAGTAAAATCTAATAAAAACACCTAATGGAAAAACACTAACTCTGAAGTAACTACATAAACACTTATAACACTATTACAAGGGTCAGTCGTATTGGTTTTAATGCTAATTAGCAGCATTTGTCAGCTATAACAGAGAGATTTGATGTGTTTTTAAAGCAACATGCTACCATCAAATCATCAGGGCCCAGATTGCCAAAGCATCAGCCAATAAAAAGATGTACTGATAAAATAAGTTGATACTACAGTAGATAATATGTAGATAGTAGATATACCGTACATAGTAATGAAATAGGATTGAACTGTGCTTTTCAATACTTTCATGTCATTTTTTGGAGATACATTTCCCCAGTGGCTCACAAAGGGCTGTAGTACTTTGGCACTTACAGGCTGAATTATCTACATTTAAATGGATAGTTCGGTGTTTTGAAGTGGGGTTGTATGAGGTACTTATCCATAGTAGGTTTATTATCTACAGTACATGGCAGTTGGCCCGCTCCCAGTTTGGAGAAACAGACAGGAGTATTGGCACAAGAGCAAAGCAATACAGTGCTGTGGACGGGGCTGACAGAAAAACGTATTTTAGACACCTAAAAGAAAAGCTCACCTAAAAAAAAAAATCAATGTCAGTTTAAGTGTAAGCTATATTTAGAATATTTTCACCGCTTCATCTTGCGGTCAGACAGCCCTTTCCGACGGGGAACTGAACTGAAAGTGAAACTTGTCTATGCTGTCTCTTCAAAGCCAGCAGACTCCGTTGATAAAAACTGTATAGTCTTCACTTTCAGTTCCCCATCTGAAAATATTCTTAATATAGCGTACACTTAAACTGATATTTAAAACTGAGATGTTTTTTAGGTGAGCCTTTCTTTAAGGTGGTTAAAATATGTTTTTCTGCCATCCCCACAGCAGTAGCCTTTATTGCTTCGCTCCCATAATGGTACTCCTGTCTGTTTCTCCAAGCTCGGAGTGTACCGACCGTCATCTACTGTAGGTATGGTAATACACCTACTATGGATAAGTACCTCATACAACCCCACCTCGAAACACCCCAACTATTCCTTCAAATGTAAGTTGACGAGTAAACCGAATACGAGGTCGGGGTTTAGTTATAAGAGATACGAGGCTGTGGAGAGATACAGAGCTGTAGACAACTGCTCAACATCACCCACGTTGTTAAGATCCGGACAAGGATGATAGGGGTTAAATAAATAAATTAGACCTCAAGAACTATTATATTTTGCTAAGCATAGACCTCCTGCTATGATATTTCTCTGCTAGCTACCCACTAGCTAACGGTCAAGTGCAGTTTTATATGCTGGGAGGGGTTAGCTAGTCTCCCCAAATGATATTTGACTGGATGCACCTATGTAACCACCCCCGAGTTCAAGATGAATCATCAAAAAGAGAAAGATTCTGTTACAAAAATAATCTATAAAAAATATTTTTTGGACACATATTAAGCATGTAACTAGAGGTAAATGAACAATTAATACAGGGACACACGATTAGAACTTGCAAAATGTAGTTCACTGTGTCTTTTAAGGTTCCGACACACCAAGCCGACCGACGTCCGTCGGACAGTTTGGGGCCGTCAGTGAGCGTCCGTCAGCCTAGTTTTTACGGTGTGTTCCGCAGCGTCGGCTCTAGTCTGCCCGTGTCGGAAGTTTTTTTGGCTGATTCAGCATGTTGAATCGGCAGCGGAGCACGTCGGTCAGAGATATCACTCTGATTGGTGGTTCAGTTTAAGCGAATCAGTGCACGAGAAGAGAAATGGAAAAGAGGAAAGCTAGCCAAGAAGTAAAGTCAAGAGGAAAAACACAGAAGGCTCTTTTCATTTTCCATCTTCATCTCATGTGATCATTCCAATACACGGATATTTTCACAACGACATCTGGAATGAAGCTAAGTGGTGAGTGGAAGTGATGTGGAAATGTTCGGTAAACGCTGCTTTGTTTCATGTACGTATCATTACGATGGCTTATATATCCACAGTCCTCGGCCTTCTGGTTTCCCTTTTTGAATGACGAATACGGACTACTGCTGTCTGCTGGTGTGGAGAGTTACTTCATCTCACGCAGGCGCAGAACGTACGTGGTAGTTAACGAAGTGAAGCGACGCAACAGTCGGCCTTCATCGCCGCTAGTTCTTTGATATCAGGTTGGTGTGTCTGGGCCTTAAGATATTAAGTCATCTGCACTCTTGGTGTTTTTCTTGATGTGGCTAGAGGGTCTTGTGTACTTACTTGTCCAGGATAGTGTACTCGCCCTCAGACTTGAACAGAGCTCCCAGCCTGGCCTCCATCAAAATGTAGATCTTCTCCGTGGCGTTATCTGAGAGATGAACAGAAAAACACACGTGAACACATTTGTTGAGTCTTCACACTTTGTTGCCAGGCCTGTGTCTGGAATAAATCCAGACTCATCCCAAGACTCCTTATTAAATCCTGTACTGCTGTTACACGGAGGCACACTTTAAACAAGAACACATCTCATTTCAGAACACAAACCTTAAGAACATAAAGACAAATTAAAGAGCGCAGACGTGACAAAGATAATGAAAATCCTCACTTTTAATGCTTTTTACAACACATTTCAGTTGTACTGCAAATCGCTTAAAATCAATTTAAAACTGGCAAAAGAAGTGTGTAAATTATAGAAATGAATAGAGCCTGACTGAACTAAGCTTTATGTTTCAATTTATTGAATACTATATGTTTTTATGTTTGCGCTAACCTATTAACTTACTTGTATTCCACTTCTTGAATGTTTTGTTTTTGTTATTTATATATTCATTGTTCCATAAAGCATAAAAAAGAGAAAGTAGGTAAAAAAAAGACAAAGATATAGACACAGTAAATCTACAGAAGTGAGGCCAAAGAGACAGTCAGTAATGGCAGAAAAAAAGATAATGTTTGTTGAATAGCATAAAGGGAAAGCTACGGCAGCCAAAGAGGTTTACTAGACCCTCTGTGTTGTGTATGGCAATAAACAGAGAACATTATCCATCTGCAACATTTATGACGTAGTCTAACAAGGTGAAGGTCTTCATCACGTGACAATTGACAAAAGAAAACAAAAATGTTTTCAAGGTGACATGAACACAAACATCTCAGCAGGTATTTTCCCCCCTTTTCCTTTTCTGTACAGCTTTCAAACCTCGCAGTGAATGTAATGAGGTGGGAATGAAGATATTGATTGATATGATGAAAAATGCTCTGGTCATTTTTTAAAGTCTGCCATCTAAATAGCCCCCTGCAGAATGATTTATGTTTATTGAACCGAATTGCATGTATGATAAACGGCAACTCATGAAGCACGGTTCAGATCCAGGTATCTAATAGCGGTGCCACATTGCAAGTGTGCTGAACCTCAATGTCAAGTCCTGTTTCGGAATAACATAGTGAGCCATAAAGTCAAGGTCAGGTATGGACCCCATCATGCGGCTACAACCAATCAACCAGCAGCTGGGCTTATTGAAAAGTTGCAACCTCATGTAGGATAACTGCCTGGCATTTTTGGGGAAACTGGATGTTCCTGGAAAACTGGCCAAATGGGGATTTTGAGAAAGATAATAGAGGAGAGATTGAGAACAACAGGCAGGGACAACAGTTGTGATTCGAGAGGGCAAAAACCAAACGGCCCGAGACAGTGAGACGCAAGAAGAGAGAGAAGGGGGCAGCATCAATAAAAGATGTTTCTTCCCCTCAGTGGTGTGACAAATGACTGCACAGCTCAGACCTGCTGCTGCTGCTGACAGCCCTCAACTCAAATGGCAACAAAGGCAGCGAGAGGAAGAGACAGACACAAAAAAAGAGACAGAAAATAAGAACAATGAAGGACAAAAACAGGTGCATGTGGAGGCAAAGAGAGCGATAACAAAATGAGGGAGGGAGGGAGGGGATTGGATGAAGATGGAGAAAGAGAGAGAGGATGGGAGATAAAAAGAGAGACTGAGCTGATACAGAAAAAAAAAAACAACATTCATTGGTATTCCGAGGCGGTCTCCCATGCAGCATAGCACCGGCGGTGCAGTCAGGATGACCGACTGTGCTTCAACAGTGCCCCCTGCAGGATCAACGAGGTTATGACAAACTGGTATGATGAATCTAGGTCATCCTTTTAAAAACCCACCAGTTTCTCTCACGGGGAACCAAAAACTACAGCAGGAGGGCAACAGAAAAACACTAGCCACCTCTCTGGAGTCTCTTTTTTTTATGTATTTGAACAAGGACATTACTTTTTTTAAGCGACCTGATTTGAGCTTTATCCACATTTCTCAGGTCTGACTCTGAACAACACACACATGTAGATGACATGAACAAAGCTGTTGGTTTATGTCACAGTGATAGGCCTGTTTCCACGGACGACATTTTGACATGTCACGGTAGGAAAAGCAAAGGTGCAAATAATGAAATGAAAGATGGCTGAATTCTATTTAGCTGCTTCAGTTTCAAGGTCCTGGTGTTGTGCATGCTGGCTCACGGCCATGGCTCACTTGAATACAACAGAGTCATTGTTGATGTTATTAGTAACACCTGCGCCTACTCCAACGAGTCAAAATGCCAAAAAACAAAAGATATTTTAATAACAATGTTTACAAACTAGAATTACCGCCTCACGGTTGTACGCCTCCGCCAACCAGTCAAACCATAGTCATAATTAGCTAATTCATTCTTGACTTACGGTCAAAAACGTGTTTTGTGAGGTCACAGTGACCTTGACCTCTGACCTCCAAAATCTAATCAGTTCGTCCTTGAGTCCAAGTGGACGTTTCTGCCAGATGTAATGAAATTCCCTCCAGGTGTTCCTGAAATATCGCTTTCACGAGAATGGGACGGACGTAATATCACAGTGACCTTGACGTTTGACCACCGAAATCGAATCAGTTCATCCTGGAGTCCAAGGCTGCGGTCGAATAGTATAGTAGAAATTACCTCCTATGTCTTCTCCTAGACCTCGATGGAAAGCGTCATGAGGTCAAGGGAATGTGAAGGAGGATTCATAAGGACATTTGCGGAGCGAAGAGAATACGGCTGCACTTACACTGGGTTACGGACTTTATTTATAACACCGATGAGTACAGTGACAAATTCAGTGCTGTACAATTCAAGTGAGGACTCCTGTCCAAAACAGAATCACACCTCTGAAGAAGGATGTTTTCAATTCCTCCATAGTGTACAACTAAACAGCGACGGCAGATGTTATTGATGGCCGAATGGCGTGTCGCTTTAAATGTTGCTGCCGCAAAGAATTGTGGGATGGCGTTATCTCCTTTTCCTTTCTTAAAGGATGCTCCAGTGTATCCTATGCTAAAGGAGATAAGAAAGGAGGCATTGAAGCACCTTTCCTTAGCATTTAGAGATATTCAACCGCAGCCCAAGTGGACGTTTGAGCCAAATTTGAAGAAATTCCTTCAAGGTGTTCCTGAGATATCGCGTTCACGAGAATGGGCCATATGGACAACCCGAAAACATAATGCCTCCGACCATGGCTGTTGCGGAGGCATACAAAAATAGTCAGTTTCCTACTGTAAACTTAATATGTAGTTGATAAATAAATTATACATATTGGGCTGGAATACATTGATGATTATTTTCTTTGTGGATTATTTAGCCGTTACAAACACATTCATTTTGGATTGTGCCGTTAAGATGTCATCACTCATTGCAAAAACACTTGTTAGTGCAACCTGTGTATCGAAATCATTAGCTAAGTTCATACACAAATATATTTAATTGTCTTTTGTTTAAATCTGACAGGGCCATTTTACGTGGGTGAGTCTACATGCACTTGGAGGACAGATTATGTTTTTAACGAGCCTACGTGAACATCAGTTATGCCTTAGCATTGATTACTGCACATCAATGTGAAGCGTCTGCCTAGTTGTAGATAAAAAACAGAGTTCCAGTCACAGATAGTCCCCTGTCATACAACTAAAAACAGTCTTATTTCATCAGCTAACTCTTATCCAAAGGCTAGAAGCTCCTCCAACACATTATGGTGCAGAAATCCCTTCCTCTGGGTGCAAATTTGCCAAGGCAGCACTCCTCCTCTGTTAATTTGTTTTTGTTTGTTCTTTCTGAATAAAAAAAACACCCATCACCCACAAGGGAAACAAGATTTTCAGCCAGAAAACCTCGTCCTGAGGCTAAAACATTTAAGCAACATCGTTCAACAAAACTATCAATCCTGGTAATTCAAGTAATCCACAAGACAAACATGTTTGTGGGAAGGATACGTGAGCAAATAGTTCTTTTTCCCCCCTCCTACAATGACTTGAAGTAAGTACAGACGACAAAAACATCTCAGAGAAACAAGCTCCGCAGAGAAGCATTCAGTCCCAATCAGCACATCGGGGGGTTCTTTATGTCGCCACGAGTGACCAAACACTGATTTTCAAGAACCAAAGCTGTGGCCCAATTTCATACTACACACAAGTTTTAAGCCAGTTTTGAGTATGTGGTGTGGTCACAGTAGAAAAGTGACAAAATAAATATACTCAAAACAGTGGGAGCTGTTGGTAGACACTTTTCTCACAGAATCAAATGCACTAAGAACAACGTGAAGCTACTCACAGCTGGAAATAAATGTAAACTAACAGTGGATGGTGGTGAAACAGTTCCAGGAACACGTCAGGAAAAAAAACAAATAACTATTAAATGTTGGAGAAACATTTTGCTGTCTCTTTGTTAAAGGGTAACTTGGTTTTTCCCACGTATTTGTGTCTGAATGACTAATGGGACAACACTTTAGGAAATTGCTCCAGTATTGAGAGAGTATGCCGCAGACGGCAGCTGCTAAACGGGCTGTAATGTAATCGCTCGGGGCAACCTGGCACCGTCAATGTACGTCCACTAAAAGTGCTTGTTTTTGTCACCGCCAGGCTCAAGATTGTTATTATAAGTGTTTGACAACATTATGGAAAGGACCCTACAGAGAAATATAACGTTTTTCTTTAAATTTAGCTTGATCTGGCCTGTTTGTGTCATGTGACTTGTTGCCGGAAGACAACGGAGGAAATGTTCGGGAGAGTAGAAGAGTGCCGGTGTTGCCGTGACAGGCTCTGATTGTTATTACAGAGTCTTGCTCAAGGAGACGTATCGCTCTGAAATCTCACGAGATGATGTGTTGTCGGAAGACAGAGTAGAGTTTGTTGTGTTGGAGTACAGAAAGCGTAGCTTAGTGTTATCTAAAAGATTTTCAATGTCAAGGCTGAATATTAAGATGATTTCGAAAATGTGGATGCAACATGAGATTTCACAACGAGACTTCTCCTTGAACTGGACTTGGACACAATAACAAATAGACCGGATCAAGCGAAGGTAAGAAAAAACGGTATATTTCTCTGTCGGGTCCTTTCCATAATGTTGTCAGACACTTATAATAACAATCTGAGCCTGTCAGTGGCAAAAAACAGTTTTAGTGAACGTTACATTGACAGTGAGGAATTGTCCCGAGTGATTACATTGCAGCCCATTGCAGCATTGCTGTCACTCAATACTGGACCAAGTTCAAAAAGTGTTGTCCCCATTAGTCACAGCTCCGTGTAAATCACCGGAACAAAAACACAGACACATCTCCAACAGTATGATGATGATAATAATGCACTTTGCGTGTCGAGTCTGATAGTCTGTAGATTATGTAGCCGATAGATAAGATATATTTTAATAAAATACAGTTGTACCGACAGAATACAGTAGAACACAGAAGCCGTTTCCATGCCGCGAGGCAGATAAGCACTTGTGTCTGCCTGTCTATTCACATGAGGAGCGCAGTGATCCCGCAGATCCAAGCAGGATGTCAAATGAGGAGAGAAATAGGCATTAACGTAACATAATACTGATTCATATTTGATCAGCGCTGCCTAGTTTGACCGTTTGGTCGGAGTTCGTGAGTGATTGACAGCCGGCTCTCATAGACAGCAGCTGGACAGCAGACCTCACATCAGCTCTTACTGCTTGTTTTCCTCCGGTAAGTGAAATCTTGCAGATGCTGTTAGGAGCACCGGCAGACACAGAGGCACATGATTTTTTTTTAATCGTATTTGCTCGAATCTCGCCTATACTTCAGCTTTAATGTGGCCCAGGACACATTTGTGTACACACTGCTAAAAGAATGTGTCCATATGTGGCGATCGGATCTCAATCCGTCCTCAGTGCGCCTTGAGTGCGCTCATACCTGTACTTAGAGCTGTCCACTTGTGATCCAATCACTGGAACGCATGTTAATACCAGGTCTGAACAGGGCCTTTGAATGACATCCAACGGCGCAAGTATAAACCAAAAAGAGTATACTATAAAGATTAGCATGTAAGTAGGACACAGCACTTGTGTCAAGCTTCGTCTCTCACCTTTGACCTTGACATACAAGAACTCCGGGTTAACACAGAGGGCCAGGTTGCTTGGCAGTGTCCAGGGTGTGGTCGTCCAGGCGATCAAAGCCACATCCTCATTCCCAACCATCGGGAAGTTGATGATCACCGACGGATCTTGAACGTCCTGGAGACAAAAATGAAACAGAGATTAAGTCAATTCAATATTTACATCCAAACAGAGGATGAAGTGTGATGGGGGTTGTGATTTGTGCCAACCTTGTAGTTCTGGTGGGACTCAAAGTTGGACAGGGGGGTGTTGCAGGCAGTGGAGAAAGGCATCACTTTGACACCTCGGTAAACCAAACCCTTGTCGTACAGCTGTTTGAACACCCACCTAAATGAATAGAAGACGCATGAAAAAAACATAAAGAAGGAAGGAGAGACAAACTGCACACAAGAGGACAGACTCAAGAAACCGATTAAGTCTGGTTCGTATTGCATTTCTTATTATATAATGCTTTAAGTGTTTTACTCCAAGTAGATTGAGGTTATTCATTATCATCTCCTGTGACCTAAGTGTTTGAAGCATGGCTGAAAACTAAATTTCCTTTGGGATCATAATCAGGTTAAAGTTGAAGAAATGATTAAGTGGAGTAGATATTTTCAGGGCTCCAGACAGCAACCATTTAGCTGCATTTTGTGACTATTTTTGGAGACAGTGCGACTCCATTTTATAACTAGGAGCATCAAAGCAACTTGCAAATATGCCCCCCATTTTTTTGTTTTTTAAATCATCATTGTACGTCATGTGAAACACTTGGAGGGAGCGAGAATTTGTGTTTGTGCCATCCACGTCAACAAAGGTGCGCAGGTTTGTGGTAGCAAAAGTGTAGGTGTATTCGTTGCATGCTTAAAAAGTAACATTTATCAACGGTGAGAGAGACTGATATTATTACGAACACACTTATTTTTACAGTCTAATGAACATAATTATTTCTGCCGAAAGAACATCACGATTGATAAGATGACAGACATCCTTTTATACGTAATGGTGGCTATAGCTGTGAATTGCGCAGCCCCAGTGTGCGGCAGAGGAGAGATAAATATCAATAATAACTATTTATATAGCATCTTCCAAAAACTAAGCTACAAGGTGCTTTACAATAAAATATTATAAAAATGATTTATTAATTACAATAAATACCATCAATTAAGAGAAGAGATAAAAGTGAGTCTTAGTAGATTTAAAGGAAGATACTGAGTTTGCCTGAATTGGAACAAATCATCACACGTTAGATCAGTTAAAATGATAGTACCTTTATGGGGGTAGTCCATAAAACTCGACTGCACAATTATTTTTCAAACGATTTTTACTCTTAAAGCACTAATTCACTTTGTGACTTTTCCTTTGAAATAAAACAGTACATTGTTATTTCTGTAAATTCTCTATTTAGTACCGAAGCATTTATTAATAATACATTTAAAATGGAAAAAAAAAACATGGTTTTGTTGCGCTGCCTGACGATTAAGTGGTGCACTCTTGCGCTGGTGTCACTAAAATGTTCAGTAAGGAGCACCAGTGCTCCAAGTGGAAAAAGTTAGTCTGGAGCCCTGAAAATGACTTTGTGTTATTAGTATGTCAAATTTATTTCCTTGCATAAAAGTCAAATACAAATGATGCATCTTTAAGCCAAAACTCATGAGATGGTAAATTTGACATTCATACCAAACAGTCTCCATGAACCACGGGTAGAGAGTCTTGTAGTCATTTTCGAAATCAATCCACCTTCCCATTCGCCTCACTGAAGTCTACGAATAAAAACAAACATGCACATAGCAAATCAAAGGAACATAATTATTAGAATATTATTTTTAGGTCAGTCCCCATCAAAGCTCATATAAAAAACACATGTATAGTACATGTGAGATATAGGACACATGAAATAAAAAATAAAAAACTGGCCTTACAAGTACGGTTAAAAAAATACTCTCACATAATGTGCTTTCCCGTTTGCTCACCTCCCACTCGTTGGAGTATCTCATGACAATGCTTCTACACTGCTTGTTGTACTCAGCGATGCCCATCTTGGCCACATCTTCAGGCCCTTTGATCCCCAAAGTCTTGTCAATCTCATACTCCTGCAAAAACAGAAAAGAACATGAGACAAGTGAATAATCAAAGGATGAATCTGTAAATCTACACAGATCTTATAGAACAATATTCAGAATCAGAATCAGAAATACTTTATTGATCCCTGAGGGGGGCATTTGGGAAGTTACAGCTGCTCTTATATAAAAGCACAAAAATGTAAGAAAATAGAAAAAGGAGTATGTAACATGTAGCTCATGTACATAATGATACAATATATAACACAATATATGTAGAGAATATAAATAAATAAATAAAATAAATTAGAAATATGAACAAACATGTACATCAGACACATACAATATATAGCCATGGTGTAAATAAGTACATACAAAATGCTGAGAAGTGGGATCTATTAAGTGTGTTAAATATAAATTCAAGAATGGTATGAATAAGAATTAAATAACAATATTCAGGATAAGAGATTCTTACCACAGGCAGACCGTGACAGTCCCAGCCGAAGCGCCGGTCCACATGGAAGCCGCTCTGGTGGGCATATCGAGTAACAATGTCCTTTATGGTGCCAGCCAGGATGTGCCCATAGTGGGGTAGACCCGTGGCAAAAGGAGGGCCGTCGTAGAAGGTGTACCTGGTTGGGAAATGAGCAATAAAATATTTAAAAGGTCGACAGTATTTTCTCTGTGATAAAAAAATAGGTTGTATATGAGATGATAAGGCAAGATGACTATGATGTCTGGAAACATGTTCCTCTTATCCAAGCATGCAAGACAACAGACACACAACGTTAACACTGCCCTGTTATACGAGTGTAGTCATTCTATGGAGCTCAACGGTCAATCAGCGAGTCACCCGGGAATATTTTTATTTGACAGATGAAGCAATATTTTGATAATGACCTGTACATAAATGGTACTCGGCCGCTTTGCTTTAAACATACGACACCTTGCCTTATGTGGAATGAATATGATAATTGTTGCACTCATAAACTGCCTGAACTGTTTGCCTCAAGTGTTCATTTTCTATTTGTACTATATGTTGTGGTTAACACAGCCAGCAGTGAACTGGTTTCCTGTTAATGGAAAGATGAACACACTGGCTATGGAGAAACGGTATATCTGATAGTCTTTGTGTAATTCAATGAGACAAAATTGCATCTTAACTGCTCTGTGTATCTCTGTGTATAACAAACAGTGAAAGTATGGAGAAACAGATGCTTCGTTTGCCATATGAAGTTCATGCTGCTCATTTTTTGCTGACACCGACACAGGTATTGGGATGTTTCTATGGTCATTTCAGAGACGGTAACATGGTAGCGTTATTAAGCAAATATCCTGACAGTGTTGGTGACGGTCTGTTTGTGTCCAAAGTTCCTCTTCACTACAGCAATTTTGCTTTGTTTAGCAAATGTCATCATGACATTCAATATTTTGTTGGTTAAAAATGAAAAAACTAAATCAAAATAATTTTTAAAGGTAATAGATATATAAATCCTGCAATTATTCTCAAAGTAAGAGATATGAGAAGGGATTTCATAATTGTATGCATGTTTCACTATCAAGGATTTATTTCCCACCCTTTTCCCATTTATTGTGGTGAAATAACTTTATAAAAATAAACACAATTTCTTGTCCTTTTAACATTACATTTTTATGCTGACTGCCTTTTAACATATGACAACATTGCTATTAACTTATTAAACTGACTTCAATGCTTCATTGTTTAATACTGCATGGTTTCATATGATTGACAAGTACTGATACTCATGAGTCGAACAATAACTGGTTAGCCAGGAAATGCAACGTCTTTACTTGGCAGCACAACAGCTGGTATGACAATCCCTAAAAATAATTCTTTAACCACTGCCAGCATTAAAGACACAGCAAAATGACTGTTAATTATTAATTCATAAAGTCTTCATAGTAGTTTCACACCAAAATATTTTAGAATACATTTTCTTAATGTAAAGCATATTTTAATATTGATTACATTTTAACGACTAGTTTAAACTAGAACCTTAAAATGAGTCGTGCTAATGTGACGGAGTGTCACACTAAATTGTGGATACAGTTTTTCAATTTTATATTTTATCCCACAACAAAAACATTTCAAAACAAAGAATCTTTAATTCAAGCTGTCTCGAGGGGTTATTTAACTAAATTAACTCATCTTACACTTCAACAGCTTGCCGTGATAATACATTTTGCTTAGTATATTAATAAATAGAAACAAGAAACAGTTGGATTTACTTGGGCCTGTTCTTGGACTGTTTGAGGCATTCCTGGAAGCAGTCCTTAGTTTTCCACAGCTGCAGGATCTTCTCCTCCTCAGAGGGAAAGTTGATGGACTCAGGGACTGGCTCCACCATGGCGTCTGCCAAAACACAGAAAACAATAAGCTCAATAAACTTGTTGAGCAGGAATAGACTGAAATAAATCACAGTGCATGAGTCACAAACATCATGCAATGAAACTTACATTTTTCCACATTTAGGGCTTATAGTGTTAATAAAGTATTACCCATTAAAATATCCATTATTGGCCCTCAGTACTTTCAGCACGCATTCATTATATATAATCACATATAAAGCTCTGAATGGCCTGGCACCGGAGTATATAACTGAGCTCCTCACACGGTACTGTCCAAACAGGCCCCTCAGGTCTGCCAGTCTGGGTCTTTTAACTGTTCCAAAGACCAGGTTAAAAACAAAAGGTGATCGACCTTGTGCAGTGCTGGCTCCCCGTCTCTGGAACAGTCTTCCACTGAGCATCAGATCAGCAGACTCTGTCATGACTTTGAAATCCAGTCTTAAAACTCACTTTTATAGAATGGCTTTTTTTTTCCAATCAGCTGAATTGTAGTCCTTTGTATGCTTGTGTGCTGAAGTTAGTGCTAATTGTATGAATATGTATATGCTTGTTTCTTTATTTTCCCATTCTATTGTTTATTATTGAATTATTTATGTTTCATTGTATTCTGCTGTCTATGTTGTGAATTTCCTTGAAAAGTGCTCTACAAATAAAATTATTATTATTATTATTGACCCACAATGCTACGTATCGTTTGGGACAAGTTGAAAATTAAAACTACATTTTATGTTAACATTATTAGTGACTGTGCGCCGCTCTTCATCGGAGGTGGAAAACTAACAGAAGACACTTCTGATCAAGCACAAATCTCACCATTGTGTGACTTATTGTCTAACAAGAAACAATTAAGACATTTCAAAGAAGTTATTTGCTAATTATTATGTATTAATCAACAGACATGGGAATAAAGCATATCAATTAACTTTGTATTCTTTTTCCTGGAAATGTATTAAATTAATTACCAGTTATTGAGAAATAGCAGAATATAATTATTAAATAATGTTTATAATAAAGTCATTTTCGATCAATTTAAAGGTTAATATTGGGGTAATTTGGCAGTAATTCCAAAGACATTTAAAATAGGTTAAAATAGGTTACTTGCTAATCATCACCTAATTACAGTGAAATATGTGGACCTGTAAAATGATGTATTACCCAATATTTAATTTAGGCTTTAGAATTGCTTTTTAAATATAATATTTTTTAATATAAGGAAAACCTGTCTGCCATGGTGGCAGGTGATGTGACATATTTACCTGCCAACAAAATATTTAAAGCCAACATTTACCCTGTTATGTGGCAGGTGGTAGGTGCTAATTTCATTCATTGACCCACAATAAAACCTACATTTTATGTAAACATTAAAATGTGTCTACCTCAGTACATCTCCTCAGATCCTGTTGGGTTTTATAATAGCTGACTTGTCAGATCCTGTCAGTGCTCTGTAGTTTGTCAACAGAACATGCTGTCCTTTTAACATTTTATATGGCAAAGTCAGGCTATTTAATATATAATTCCCACGTCAAACATCAACCTCAGAAATGATGCCCAAACTACTTTATTCTGGTGAATAAGTGACTTTCTACCAGCAGGTAGTTCACATGTCTGACGCCTCCTTGTTGTTAGCTAGCAGGCTAAAGCTAGCTGGTTAAAGCTTCAGTTAGTTATCTTGTAGCTAAAACAGACAGTAAAGTTAGTTAAAGGCAGCTGTTGAAGGCTCACACATACTATCAGATGAACAGTGAAGTGTGTGGCTTTAATTACACCTTTAAGTGGTGAATATAGAGTTTGAATGGAGGAGATACTCACATGTTGTCTGTCTCAGGCTGCCAACAGAGAGAGACAAGAAATGATGCAAGCTGGAGGCAGCGTCAGCGGAAGTGACGACATCACGCAATGTTTGATTTGATGCATGAAAATAAAATGAGGACTTTTAAATCTGCGTGATCAACAAAATAAAAGAAAGGAGCATTTTATGCTACTTTATACTTCAATATATTTTGAAGACAATAGTGTACTTTTTATTCCACTAAATTTTTTTAACAGCTTTAGTTACTAGTTACTTTGCACATTCAAATAATTAATACAAAATATAATGAACTATTAAACTTTTTTTTATTGAATAAATAACAATTTACAAACAACATGGCCCATAGATCATTGCATTAAAGTAAAAGGACAAGGTGCATACAGAACAAGAACAAATAAAATATGTAAAATTATAAATGAAAATAATAATAAATTAAATTAAGGGCTATGGGGCTGTACCTGTGATTCATATTCTTCTGTTATACTACGAAGTTTCAATGCATTTTTGTTTTTCATGACTTCAAGGGCTTTTATGTAAGAAAGAAACTCAGAATGAAACACATTAAACCTATATATGTTTCACTTTCATATACTTGGATTTGTGCAAATACAATTTCCCAAGAATGAGAATCTTATTCAGCAGAAAGTGATCTTTAAAGATCACTTTCTGAGTGCAAATATATGTAGTTATATCATTTACATGGGCACACAAATGCATCCTCCTTCATGTCTAATATATTATTTTTCATATTTATTATAATGAAATGGGCCATTCTGCATAATGAGTACTTTTGGTACTTTTAAGTATATTTTGATGCTAATACCTTTGTTCTTTTATTAAAGTAAGATTTTGAATGATGGACTTTTACCTGTTATAAAGTATTTCTAGACAGTGGTATTGCTACTGTAAAGATATAAGTACTTTTCCCACCACTGATTTACTGACACTCAAAGATTTATTCAATATAGTTTAATAATTCCATACATTCATCTTTTTTATCTACCACTTTTTTTTTAGTATCTCATTATAAGGATTCCTTAGAGGCAGCGAAAGGTTTCTGACATACATGGTAATCATACTGCTATGATTTATATCTATTAATTATTGAATCAATCTATTAAAGTACTTCTTTTTTATTTCCTTGTCAAGCTTTGAAGTATTTTGGTTTGGGGAATGAAAACAGGGAGGGTATTGCAATTTGTATTTTTGCTGAAGGAAGGGTAGTCTGACTTTTTTAGGGATCACAGGAGTCTTTTTTCTTTCAGCCTTCATCCTTGTGTGATGAGGCTCCTGACATATTGTATTAAATGAATAAAGTGTAAAATAGCCAATATGTCTTTTTTGTTCCTTGATACTGATGGAGAGTTCAATCATCCAATCCACCAAACAACTCAAAACAAGAGTCAGTACCAACAGGAGAATACACTGTTTACCATTGGCAGAGCATTTTGGCAAATTTTTCTTTTCGAACTTTTTTTCCCCAGTATATAAAAAAAGAAGTCAACAGTTACACAACATAGTTGCATCAAAGAGCCGTCTTTAACATGCTCCACAGATCAAAAAGGTGCATTTTACATACAGAGGAACAATCCTGTTTGTGTCAAGGTTTTGTGTTCCTCCTCACCATCAAACCAGCAGCTAAGGGAACGTAATGTGAAATTAAGCTCAAATGTAACCTCCATGCATCAAGACCATGTAAGTACTTTTTGCTAAAAAAAAATATTTGTTTATTTTGCACAACTGTACTTCTTATTAGTCCCTAATTTTAAGTAATACATTAGGATGGAAGCTTTTTCTTTCCAAGGCGACAGAAAAATAAAACACTCATGCTTTTTTAATAATAAATGTCATACTCTGCCATGGATGCTTTTTAAATCCCACTTTTCAACATGTTAGTACCTTATCTCCGTTCCTGCCTTGTCTAATCTTTGTCCAGGTGAAGAGAAGAGAAATCAAAGAGCTGGAAAAATTCTAAATGAATGAGGGTGCTGTGTTTCGTCACGGGGATACCATCCGTTGCTGGGACAGAAAACTCCAGTAACATGAGGAAAGTGGAGACTTTTTGTGGGAGTGGCGAGTGTGTAATTCACAGATAACCCAAGTTCGACCTTGTTTTTTTTTTTTATATGGAACTATGCAAGATAGACAGATTGTGATTTCTGAACCATACAGTAGGCCTTTTTTGTGATTTTGATGAACCAAGACAACAAATATTGCCTTGGACTAATCCCAGGCACCCAATCAAGTGATTCCTTCTATAACAGCAGACTGAGGCAGTTACAATAAAAGGAAAAATCAGATGTTGGTTTGTTAACAAAGCATAGCTTTATTGTGATGGTGGAAACACAGTCTATGGAACGCAGACAGACATGGAGATGACCGGAGAGCAGCCTATTTCGTTCAAGGCGCTTGAGCTGCCTTTGCTGCTTGAGCCTTCTGCGCCGCCTTCATGCCCTTCTTGTTGTGCTTCTTAGCAAAGCGCATGTTCCTCAGGAACTTCGGGTCAACCTGCAGCAAAGAAAGAAAACAAACAGTGAAGTGAACAGGTGGGACTCAAATAACAAATGTGGAAGTGCTGCACAATTCCAAGATCAATTTTTTAAAGCAAAAAAATCTACCAACTTTCAACACAATAAAGCAAAAGACAAAGGTTCAAGCTGGAAAAATGCAAACCAAACATTTGTTAATCTGCATTAGAGTAGTGTAGTTACATATCAGGGATTCAAAAAAACACACTAGATGGTAACACAACTACCTCACTAGTACCCGGCCTAAACTGGTCTCAACAGTAACAACTTTGACAATAAAAACAGCATTATTTCCCAGGCATCCCTGTGAGGGATGTGGTTAAGATTGTAATATAGTTTGCATGGGGGAAAAATCCTTTAAGTGAAAGCACAGTTGATCAAAATCAGATCAGCCTGCCATTCATTGAATGGAGTATCATAAGGGGATGTGCTTAGTTTTATACTTGTGTAACAGTGCTGCAATGTCAGCTGAGCAAAACTGCATTTCATAAAGTTTTGACAACAACCAGCTACAACTGTTAAATCTGCCCACCACTTTTACTCTGAAAAATAGTTAAACTTCCCCACAATACATTGAACAGCAACATACAGGAGGACGACTTCCAACGATGTTGTTGTAGCATGAACATTTTCAACAAATTCTAAATCATGCAACTCTAATTGTTCAGTCTGAAAGCCTGCCTTGAAAGTAATTGCCATTAACTTTTCACATAAGACACAATGATGACAATTTTGGATTGAACAGCAGTGTGAACAGACATTTATCTAAAAAAAATTACAATTACTAAATTACCTTTTAAGATGGACCACTAGGCTAAAAAGGAAAATGTAACTTGCATTACTCTCCAGATGAGGCTTGACATTATTCAAGTGTCACTTAAACCACAAAAGAACTAAAGAGCTTCCTCTCAGCGCATTTACCCACATTTTAGAAGGCGCATTACTGCAGTAATCTGACTTCTTTACACAATTCTCTGGACAATTTACATGAAAATCCCTGTTTCTATAATTGAGGAAAGAATGAAAGAAACCAGATTTCCCTTACAGGATTTCTCCTAAAGAAAGCTAAATGTCTGGCTAGGTTTACAATGTTCTACTCTGCTTTTTACATGTAAATGAAGACCTCAGACATTGACTGTTTTAAAAGTAAATATTGGTACTAGTAAGGATGCATGATCATATTCAAAATAATCAAAAAAAAAAAAAAAACAGACTGAAACTGGCAAAGAGTAGCCTCCATTAATCTGTGCTGGTTTCCACAACTAATCCGTTTTCAGGCACATTTGTGCTCACAAAGTCTGTCCTTAGCATTGTAGTTAGTCCATATGCTCAAACACACAAACACTCAATGTATAACTAATATTCTCAACATGAATAAAACCATGGATCCACAATTAGATCAGGGTAGGGGAGAAATCTGATCACTGAAGTACTGCATGTACAGATGTGCAAGCAGGTAACTTACCACACATGCAACACACATTGTCTGATTTCTTGCACACCTAATTTCTCAGTGAACATGCAAAACATCCATCACCTATCAACAACACAGAACTGTAAGTGTACGTACCCCCTTCAGTGACTCGTAACGCTGAGATGTGGGCGTCTTGATGCCATTCCTGTGGGCTTTGCGAGCTGTTCAGACAAGGGGAGAAACGACATAAAACAGTTGGTCTGTTAGTCACATTTCTTGAAACACACATCTCTATATATTCTTAGTGGTCATGCAGGTCTGCTTGCAGGTCTGCTTAGTGTCCTCAGAGTCAAAACTAAACATGCAGAAGCAGCTTTCAGTTTTTATGCACCAAATATTGGAACAAGCTCCCAGAAACCTGCAGGACCGCTACAACTCTGAGTTCTTTTAAAACGAAGCTTAAAACTTTCCTGTGTCCTGCTGCCTTTTATTAAACCAGATAATGATCTTATACTGCACTAGAGCTTTTACTCTTGTGTGTTATACTCTATTTTAGCTTTGATCATATCTTGTTTTTATTTTCTAATATTAAATGTTTTATAACTGTTTTAATGATGTCTTAATGTTCTTTTGCACTTTGCCGCAATGTTCTTGAATGTTTATGTAAAGCACTTTGAATTGCCCTGTTGCTGAAATGTGCTATACAAATAAAGCTGCCTTGCCTTGCATGTAACACTAAAAGCTGCTATTGATGTGTTTTCCTGACAGTCTGCTCTCAGTGAACAGCTAACCATGTTAAAGTCATCTCCTCAATGAGTGAACTTCACACTGCAGTCATACTTACACTGGTTGTGGGTCGTGTGATTCTTGGACTTGGCCATTTCGACACTGGTTTATCTGAAGAAAGGAAACATTAATCTTTAGTTAGCATCACTGTTAGTATCATCCACTTCCATGCTAGCAAACGTTTGAAGCTATGAAAGCTCAGTACTATGTAAAAAAGGGATTAGTTACTTCACTGTGACACAGTAGCAGCCAAATGTAGATGTAAAACTGCATATCAGACAGATACACTACAAGTTAAGTAGAGCTGTGGCTGCATGTTGAGCTGAGGTCTGGTGGCTAGCTGCTTAGCTTCACGCCGGGTTATCACTTTACAAATGCAATATTCAACCATTAATGAGGATCAGATCTAAAACATACTGCAGTGGAAACATGACCAGTAAAGTGATTTATCACAATCAGTCGCTGTTTTTGTGTGGGAGTGTAAAACACACAAGGATTGATTAAGATTGTTAAAGTCCATTTAGGTGGTAAAACTGTGTACCTGCTGCACGAACAGATGAGAACCGGAAGAGGAAGAAAACCGATCCCGGTAGAACAAGAGAAGAAGAAGAGTGGAGTCAAGACAGGAAGTGATGTGTTTCCATGACACCGCCTCCTGCTGCTGGGTTCTGGAATGACAGAGCTCTGTTGCTAGGCGAGAAAACCACAGCTGGCCACAGGATGTCACCCTCTGTCCATATGACACCCTCATTACAGCTAGGACAGCCAGAGGACATGTAGTGAGTGACTGTGTGAGCACACGCTTCTTCTTCTTCTTCTTTTTCTTTTTCTTCTTCTCTCTATATATTATACGTTTGTTTGTTTTTAATATAAAAGCAAGCAACTAATACATATAGCTGCAAAACTGATGTAGTGCAAGTACAACATTTCCCTCAAAAGCGTGGTGGAGTAGAGGTATGAAGTAACAGAAAATGGCAAAGTAACCAAAAAATTGGTGCTTGAGTAAATTCACTTAGTTATGAAAAAGAAAATAAAAGGAAATATAAACAATTTTAAAAAAGAAAGAAAGAAAGAAAAAATGATGGCCTTCCAGACACAGGAAGTCAGGTAATTTCCACACTTTCATTTCTAACAAAGAAACATTCAATGAAACATAACTCATATGTATATATATATATATATATATATATATATATACATATGAGTCATAATAATAATAATACTTAGCAATAAACTTTATTTGTATAGCACCTTTCCAAACATAGTTACAAAGTGCTTTACATAAGTTAAAATAGTGCAGACATCAAGATAAAAACAATAGAGAATAAAAACATAAAAACATAGGCCAAAATAAAATGGTGAACATAAGACTTGTGTACAAAAAGTCAACAATAATGAAATTTAAAACAAGGTATTGCAGGATGTCACCCTCTGTCCATATGACACCTATGGATGTTTCTATTGGAATTTATTAGTTGTAATCCACAGAAGACATTCCACAAATGTGTACCATGATCTGCAAATATTTCACTATCCACAAACATGTATTTTTGTATTTGTGTTGTGTAAAGTCACATCCACAAAAATGCAGGGCGATTTGCAAATACGCATAACTTACTCTGCAAATGCGTATTTTAAGGTTTACATGTAAAGTGATTTCTACACATTTGTGCATCTATTTTGCATTTGCAGATCGCTTCCTGTGGATTTATGGGCCACGTGACATTTGTAACTTTCTTCCCTTTTGTTTACAGAATTTTGTCCAATTGGTACCGCAGCAGACCTGTAGATAATAGTTGTAATCCACAGAAGACAATTCACAACACAAGTATTTGTGTTGTGTAAAGTCTAAACTAATAAAGTCCAATAAAAACTTCCATTTAGTACAGCCATAAGAAATGTAATGAGTGACAGTGTGAGCGCACACACACACACATACACATACACACATACAGTATATATATATATATA